>JAYKKT010000091.1:14795000-15050000 GCA_036023115.1 Brasenia schreberi | reverse complement strand
CTCTGGGGGAACATTCCTAACTATTTGATAAAGTTAAATTAACATATTTTATAAGCCAAATTAAACTAGAAACAAGTTTACTGTTTAGATTATTTATAAAGAAATGTTACTGACTATTTTATAATTATTATGTTACGTTAAGCAAACCAAACCAAAAAACAAACATATCATCTTAGCATGAAGACAAGTTAGCAGTGACCCCCCTCTCTCTCTCTCACACACACATTGTTTGGCATCATTATTCCCTTGCTTGTATCTTCCAATTTGATGGAGACCCACTAAAAAGTTATATAGATAGCTATGAATATCCATGCATGCAGACTGCGGATTGTAGCTTTTGGATCCTTCGAGTTGCAGTTCTTGGAAGTAGCACCCTTAGCTCGGTTGGTGCAATGAGAAAATTGGAAAACGAATCCGTTCAAATAATAGCTTAATCCCTTGATGCATAATCTAAGGCCCGAAATGAATGATATGTCAACATAACATACATGGAATATCATGATGGTGATCTAGTGTTATTTAAAATTTAAAAGGGTGTCAAAAAGAAATTTAAAAAGACAACCATATTATACTTGCCTCCAAAAATAAAAGAGAGAAAAGGATGCACACTATGAGAACTGTGAACTGTGTAAGATATATTTATATATATATGGAGAGCATAGTCCATGAGCATACCCATCCGTAGTTTAATCTTCTTAAAGATCAATGATTGAGATATTTAAATAAAAAACAAATAGTAATGAGTGTATTTATTGTGCTTGCAAAAAATTAACAAAATATATTTTTGCTTTTGAGATTTGATTTTCAATCGCTGATCTCACTCATCGAATGATTGAAATCCTTGAGAATGTTTAATCACAGATGCATCTCTGCATTTGCCACGTTCTCTAATACATATACACACTAACTGAGGGGTAGGAGTGCTATTTAAAATTTAAAAGGGGGTCAAAAAGGAGAACCATATTATACTTACCCAAAAGAGTGTATATATATAAGCTGAGTTTTAGGGTAGCTTCTCTCATTCATTCAATTTGAGTTAGCTCGGGTGGATGAAACAAACTCTTCTTAATCTCTAGTTTAAAGACTCAAACCCGGCAAAGATTACCAAGAGAACAAGTTTAAAAGACAGTTCAGTGGGGTTTTGTTTTATACATGGGCAAGTTTATATCTCAAGCCCACCAAGACATTACTCACATAGGTTTTGTCTCGAGTTGAAAACATTCAGGGAGGGAAGTAATTTCCACTCTCAAAGCAAAGCATCTTTATGAAGGCAAACAATACTTAAGATAGATAAATGCTCTTAGGGCTTCCTGCACATTGATGCAGTAGGCATACTAGTTTGATGTTTCGTGGTTGAAACATCGCAGCTTCCTGCTGAGAGAGAGTGAATACGTTTTATTACCTTTAAACAGAGGCAGAGGCAGGCCTTAAAGGAAAGATAAAATATGATCTTGCTATTTCGTGGTTGAATGCTAATATTACAAAAAAGCGAGCAGAATTGCCACTAGATTGCATGTAATCAACCCTACTTAGTTGATGTAGTACAACTCACATCCTAACCTGCTCGCATCCCTCAGCCCTCTTGAAGCTGTCTTTGCCCAGAACGAAATCAGACAGTAGTCAATGGATCCAACTCGTGGCTATAAACCAGAAGAGCATATTCGAAGGACTGGATCCCATGACATGATGCACCACGATGCTATTACGAGCTGCAAACAGTAAATAGCAGCATGTTAAAGTCCATAATAGAGATCCTATCCTCTAACTGTGTCCAGATAGCCACGAGGATCCACATCGAGTTGCGTGTGCAGCCTTGGATCAAGAATTGGCCCAAGTGATCAACCGGCAGTGAAGCTGAGAATCTACAACCTGTTCTGCAGCAGGCATTGTAGGCTTTAAATGATATATACATTATGCAACATACGACAACCACATTTATGCATATGAATGTCATCCTGACACTTCATCTGATGATAAGCCAAAGAGATAACATCATTTAAGTTCTGTACATATGAAAACATTAAGGAAGTCTCTAGGCAAAAATTAGGCAAAGTTCTATTTACAGTTTTGAGTCAAAACCACCTTCAAGACTAAATAGACATGTAAGGTCGGAGATAACAGGTCAAACTTAAGTATATTTCTGCTGCTCAAAGAAACACTATCAATTTGCGATATTAAATAGAAGACTTCAGTGCAAACACCAAGTTCTGTGTTGCCACAATATCAAATAGAACACTACTACATATATTAGTCTGTGTTATGTTCAGGAGCATGGCGAAAAGGCAATTTGCAAAGGTCAATCTCCGGAACAAAACCAGCAGATATCCCACAAAAGGAACATGAGATACATGTTTAAGCGAAACCAGTTAACTACAAACTTGATTTAAAGTTAAGCAACTTGATAACTTTTAAAAGTTCGCATAACCAAGTTTATCACAATATATATCATCAAGATGTATGGTCATGACTAAATAATGACAAATAACTGCAAGGATTTCCCAGTGTATTAATATATTGAGTGAACTACATAGCACAGTTGGCACCACCAAAGAATCTCTAAAACTAAGTAAACACAGGACAACAGAAGCACTTAATAGAGGTATAACCTCCCTGTAATAACCTTAAAGTAGATAATTAGGCTGCACAGGTGCTGTGATTATACCAAAAAGGATTTGGTTAACAGGTGTAATATATCCACAAATAGTAGGATATTAGCATGCTAGATAATAGAAGTGACAGTTTTATGAAGTCTAGAAAGACCTTATAAGTTTATTCAATTCATTTCAGCCAATATATCCATTTCTATGTTTCAACTGCTCCAAAATCAGCTTGTCCTCTAATTGACAGTCTCAATGGACATTGTAAGTGTGAAGCGTGTTTTAAACTACTTGCTACCTTTCACAAATTTGCAGAACCAAGTTCACCATTAGACACAACAACAGCAACAACTAATCCTTTTTCATGCTACATGGGGTCGGCTACATGGATTATTTGTTTCCATAGAACTCGATCTTAAGTCATTCTAATACTTAACTCAACATAAGAACATTTTTTATTGTTTTTTTCAAATCTTTTATGATCTTCCTCTCCTCTTTTAACATTTTCACCGTCTAGTTTCTCACACCTTTTTAAAAGAGCTTCCTTTGGTCGCCTTTCTACGTGTCCAAACTATCTTAAACGATTTTCCTTTATTTTATCATCTATTGGTACTATTCTAAATTTGTTTGTAAGGGATCACCCTTGCATTGCCGGTCCCAAGCCCGGATAAAGGAGGAGGGTTGTGTTAGGCTTCCGACAGCCAGCGTAAAACTTCGTCAGATTTTTATAACATGGATTACAAAAATTATGAGCATTGTTTTGGGGAGTTCCCGCCTAGCGACGTGCTGTAGAGCCTGAATGCAGTAAGAAGTAAGCAAGGGCCACTACATTTTCGCCCGAATGTAGTGAATCAATTGCAGAGAGGGTTCCCACATCATGGACGGGTGTGGGTAAAGAAGTTAGTCTCGCTACATTGTCGCCCGAATGTAGAGAAAAATTTTAAGAGAGGGTCTCCGCATTTTGATTATGGACGGATGCGGAGGTTAAGGAAGCTAGTCCTAGATAATAAGATTTGTATTGGTTCTTGGAATATCGGAACATTATCCGGTAAGCTAATGGAGGTGGTAAATACTATGATTTGGAGAAAGATTCATATTCTATGTTTACAAGAGACAAAATGGGTTGGAGAAAAAGCAAAGGAGATAGAGGATACATGTCTTAAATTATGGTACTCAGGTAAAGAAAAGGCTCGAGATGGAGCTGGTATTATCATAAATAAAGATTTAAAGGAGAGTGTAGTAGACATACAACGATATGGTGACCGAATCATGATGTTGAAATTAGTGTTAGGAGCAGAGGTTTTGAATATAGTTTGTACTTACGCACTCTAAGTAGGACTAGAAGACAGTATAAAGACAGTTTTTTGGGAAGAGTTAGATAAGGTGATTCAAAAGATTCTACAAAGGGAGATGATTTGTTCAGGAGGAGATTTAAATGGACATGTCGGTAAAGAGGCATTAGGATATCAAGGGATTCATGGAAACTTTGGTTTTGGGGATATAAACGAGGAAGGTAGGGAGATTTTAAATTTTGCTATGGCATTTGATTTATTTATAGTCAATACAATCTTCAAAAAACGAGATGAACATTTAATTACTTATAAGAGTGGCTTATCACAAACACAAATTGATTACTTTATTTGTAGAAAAAAAGATAGAGCGTGTTGTAAAGATTGTAAGGTAATTCCAGGAGAAAGCTTAACCACCCAACATCGACTTTTAGTTATGGATTTACAAATAAAAAAAATGGACAAAGAAGAAAAGAGTGCATCGAGCTATTCGGACTAAATGGTGGAACCTTAAAAGCGAGAAAGAAGATATATTTAAACAGAAAGTCCTTCAAGGAGATGTTTGGAATTATGTTGGCACACCCTGTGATATGTGGAACAATATGGCTATACATATTAGGAAAGTGGCGAAAGATGTATTAGGGGTATCTAAGGGAGGTGTACCGGTACAAAAAGAAGCTTGGGGGTGGAGTGAAGTAGTACAAAATAAAATCAAGGCAAAGAGGGCATGTTACAAATTACATTACGCAAAGAAAACTAGTGAAACTTTAGAAGCTTATAAGAAAGCAAAAAAGGAAGCAAAAAAGGCCGTTAGTGAAGCAAAAGCTCAGATTTAGGAGGACTTATATAAAAAACTCAACTCAAAAGAGGGTGAAAGAGATATTTTTAGGATAACTAGGGCTAGAGATAAGAAAACTAAAGATCTTAATTATGTTAGATGCATGAAAGACAAGGATGAAAAATTCTAGTGGCAAATGATAATATAATAAATAGATGGAAAAACTATTTTTATAATCTTTTTAATGAAAATAAAGATGTTAGTATTAGTTTAGGAGATTTAGCCAAGTCAGAAAAGTATATAAACCACAATTTCTACCGATGTATACAAAAGAATGAAGTCAAAGAGGCTCTTAAACATATGAAGGGTGATAAATCGGTAAGACCAGATAATATTCCTATAGAAGTCTGGAAAATACTAGGAGAAATAGGAATCACTTGGCTCATAAGACTATTTAATGAAATATGGAAAAACCAAAAGATGCCCGAGGAATGGAGAGAAAGTACACTTATACCCATTTATAAGAACAAGGGAGACATTCAAAATTGTGCGAATTATCGAGGTATCAAGTTAATGAGTCATACTATGAAATTATGGGAAAGAATTATCGAACGTAGGTTAAGACAAGTATCAAGTACAACACAGAACCAATTTGTATTCATGCCAAGCAGATCTACTATTGAAGCGATTCACCTTTTGAGACATCTTATGGAACATTTTAGAGCAAAAAGGAAAGACCTTCACATAATATTTATTGATCTAGAAAAAGCTTATGATAGAGTATCGAGGGAGGTTCTTTGGAGAACTTTGGAAAAAAGAGGTATCCCATTGACATATATTAACTTTATAAGAGACATGTATGATGGTGCAAAAACATGTGTGAGGACTCATGAAGGAACGACAGACTTCTTTGAAGTTAATATTGGGTTACATCAAGGATCAACTTTAAGTCCATACTTATTTATAATGGTGATGGATGAGTTAACAAAACATATTCAAGATGAAGTACCTTGGTGTATGTTATTTGCAGATGACATTGTACTAGTGGAGGAGTCTAAGGAAAAAGTTAATAGAAAATTGGAACTATGGAGAGAAACATTAGAAAGCAAAGGCCTCCGACTTAGTAGAACAAAGACAGAATATATGGAATGTAAGTTTGATCATTTGGTTACTTCAGAGGACATAGAAATTAAAATTGACACACATTGCATTCCCCAAAAAGAAAGTTTTAAATACCTAGGGTCAATTTTTCAGAGTGATGGAAGAATTGATGGAGATGTTACACATAGAATTAATGTTGGTTGGTTAAAATGGAGAGGAGCATCAGGTATTCTTTGTGATAAGAAGATACCATTAAAATTAAAAGGTAAATATTATAGAGCAGCAATTAGGCCTGCCATATTTTATGGTTCTGAGTGTTGGGCAGTTAATCATCAACATGTACAAAAGATGTCTGTGACAGAAATGAAGATGTTGAGATGGATGAGTGGTCATACAAGAAAAGACCGTATACATAATGAGGTTATTAGAAACAAATTAGGAGTGGCACCAATAGAGGATAAAATGAGAGAACATCGTTTAAGATGGTTTGGACATATAGAAAGAAGATCAAAAGAAGAACCTGTAAGAAGGTTAGAAAAACTAAATTTGGAAAGTATTAAAAGAGGTAGAGGATGACCACAAAAGTGTTGGAAAGAAACAATAAAGAATGATCTAGCTTATTGGGAGTTAACTGCTAACATGGCACACGATAGGGATTTGTGGAAACAAAGAATCCATGTAGCCGACCCCGTCTAGTATGGGAAAAGGCTTAGTTGTTGTTGTTTGTTGTTATCATCTATTGGTACCACTCTAAATTTGTTTGTGATAACCTCATTATAAATATGGTCTTTCCTTCTGTGAGACCCGTACATCCATCTTAACATCTTCATTTCTGCCATGGGTATCTTTTGTACATGATGAGTTTACTCTTACAATTTAACAATGTATTAGTTTATCAAGTGAACTACAAAGCACAATTGGCACTAACCAAGAATTCCAAAACAAAGTATATAGAACAGAAAGGAACTTAACACATCTAACTTTTCAACCTTCCAGCAATGGACCCTGATGTGAGATAGTTTATTCTGTACATAATGCATGACTATAGTACAAAGGGGTTCATTAACAGGTGCAATATGACACATAGCAGGATATCAAAAACATGATAGTTGATATACGGGGACTTTGCAAACCAGTGAACTTCATTAATCAATTTAAGTCAATGGACATCTATCCAAGAACTAAAGAACGACTATATGAGGGAAAAGAAATCTATATGGATGTATAAATCAGCCATTATAAAGAGAAAATTATCCAAGCAGAATGTCATCCTTACCAAACTGGATATTGAAACAAGACTGGATTATATTGCTAACAACCAATGCTGCACGGGTATGCCATTCTTGGCGTCGTACTCATATCCGGTACGTACTGGGTATGAGTACGCGTATGGGTACCATGAATGGTGTACCGGTATGTATCTATGTATTTCGGTACCCATACCCAATATTGGGTACGTCACATACCGGTACCGGGTATGATATGGATCGGGTTGACCCATTCAGATCTGAATGGGTCAACCCGATTCAAAACGAAAAAATATAAAAGGCCCAACCCAACCCTAATCCCCAATCCTCTGCGTGTCTCGTGCATTTCTCTCTCCAGTCTCCATGCATCTTTCTCTCCAGTTTCTGTCTCAGCGCATAGTCGGGACTCGAGACTGCCACCGGCGACCGGAGGCTGGCGTGCTCCGGCCATCTCGTGCATCACTCCAAGGCTCCAAGCGTAGCGTAAGTACTCTCGTGCCATGGATGTGGTCTATCCTCTCAAGAGGCAGGGTAGGACTCTCTATGGTTTTGGTAGTTAGTTCCTCTGTTGAGGAAGAGTCTTTCGTTTGGATTTCTTGCTTTGTGGGTATGTATTTGCAGAGCTTGTTGGGAACAGTTTTATGTGTTTAATGGAGATTTGATGTTTTCCTATATGGTTGTTTGGTTATGCTGTTACTTTGCTTTCTGGGTTACTAGCAAAACCCGATGATGTTGGGACGATCGAACTTTGAGTTGATATCCCTCGTAGATTCCCTAATCACAGCTAAGCCTTTTCCACCCATATCTTTTAAGCATTCTTGATTTTTTACTTGATTCCTGTGCATAGTTTAGGTCTATCAGAAAAGAACAAAATCACCGTCATCAAAATAGCTTGCTCACTGAAGAAGCTTGTGTTTGGCTGTCCAACTGGAGTCTCTTCTTTGCACATGCGGTCTGTTTCGGCTCTAATGTGCAATATCGTTGTTCTTTAGTTACATGAATATTACTAATCCTATATAGGCTGGTTCAATTGAAGGTCAAGTGTTAGACATAGGCTTGACAATGACTTCGTTATTGAATTCTGAGAAGCTTTTGGTGTTGGTACCGAATTCTCTAGTTTCCACTTTCCAGTCAGGTATGTGGTTTATTTTTCTGATTTTGTCTCCATCTCATTTTCATATTTCAGCATTTAAAAGGGCTAACTTGAAAGTTTCTCTGGTAATTGTAAATAAATCTTGTGCACACTTACGTATTATAGCAACCAAGCTACCTATTCAAACCAAGGACTTTATTGCGGTAATGCCACTTGGATGTGAATGTTTTTCTTTACTTACCTACAATATATGGATTGTGAAGGCTGTTGCAATCTGCCACCTTGGCCAGAAAAGTTCTCTATTTCAGTATTTCTTGATTACTTCTTTTTGCATATGTTGGTCTTGCTTATATGTTGCTGTATGTTATTCTTGAAATGATGCTTCTTCATGGACTCTTGATTCTCTTATGGTAAGCACTGCAATGATGGGGATCGCCTTTTATGCTACACATATTGGATCTCAAAATGTTGTGCAGAAAATCAACGACTACTGGTATGTGTTTGTTGTTTAATTGTCCTTACTTTGAAGAAGAGTATAAATGACATTCTCATAGTTAGAATAAAATTATTTTCAAACACTAGAATGCTCTATATAATTGTGTATATATATATATTTATGTAAATTTTTATATAGTTTTTAATAGTGTCGTACCCGTACCTTAGTTTTTTTAAAAATTGCGTACCCCGTACCCATACCGGGTATCAGTACCGTACCCGTATCCATGCAACATAGCTAACAACTTACTATATAGTAGTAAGCGCCATTCATTTCCTTATATGGTTAGCATCATTGATTTCCCCCAACCATCTTAGAAAGGCAGTCAATTGTCTCATCCACGTTGCCATTCTTCCAAAGCCTGCAAACAATTGCTTCAACAGTGACCTCATCAGATTTGATTCCCCCAGCAAACATTTCTTGAAAGAGCTCCCTTGCTTCTTCATATGCCTTCTGGAGAAAAAAGTTGTCAATCAAAGTTGTAAATGCAAAGATATCTGCACAAGTACCTCTTCCAGTCATCTCCTAGGAAACAACAATAGCTTCATCGACATGCTTCCTTACAAAGAGCATTGATAAGCGTAGTTGCATGTAATGACAGCTATGATAATTCCCCCTTGAAACCATACATTTGAAGAAGTTTTGTAGCATCAACCAGCCTATCACACTCCACGCTGCATGTATAAGATGATCATATGACTGCATCAGGTTTAAGACCAACATACAACATATAATTAAGAACTTCAAAATTTCTAATGCTTCAACAACTTTGGCGGATTATTTATGAAAGTAGCATATATCATAATGTCAAAGCTACCTCTCTTAACAATATAAGTAACTAATTTTGTTGCGTCATCCATTCTCCTGTTCTTGCAAACCCCATCATTAAGAAGACAGTAAGTATGCAATTCTTAGAAGTATGTCTTCTCTGAGTAGCCATCACTTCTGAAAGTGTTTGCCCAGCACGTCTAAGACTAACTACTTTACATGATCCATCAACGAGTGAAGCATAGACAACAATGTCAGGGTGGCAAGTTCTTTTTAACACATTTCTAACAAAGCTCCAGCATCCACAGCCTAGCCACTTTACATAGCCCATTTGTAAGTGAAGCAAATGTAACTGCATCTCGCTGACAACCTTTTCTGATGCACGTATCTCTGAAGAGCTCAAGAAACCATCTATTCTAATAGAGATGTGATATCCGTTAACCTACCCAATTTACATAGGAAACCAAGGAATGAAGTATAGGTGACCATGTCAGGTTGGCAACCTTTTTTGCCACACATCTCCTAGAAAAAGCTCTTGAGCCTCATTAGCAAACCTTTTCTTTACAAAGACCATCTATGGTGGTGTCATAGGTGATGACATCTGCAGAAGTTCCTGTAGAACACATCCCTTTTCATAAAGCTACAGCATCCTCAAGCATGCCTACTTTACAGAAACCGTCCATGAGAGAATTAGATGTAAAGATTAAAGACTTTAGGGTGACAACCTTCAATCCGCATCATAAAACTCATTTCTAAAGCCTCAGTCACCCTGAGGGACTTTATCAAACCTTTTGTGAGTGAACTGACAGCTACGATACAAGGATTCAGCCTGCGCTTGAAGTTTGCAGCCAGTACACCAAATGCATAGTCAACCCCGACAACCTCGCGGAAACAATTAGATGAAGATGTTGAGAGTCACACCTCCAGGAAAGATTCCCGAGCTCACCATCTTGGTGTAGGCAAAGAAAGCCTCCTCATGCTTACCCCTTCTGACAAGCGCACCCAACAAACGATAGCACAACAAAACAGATGGTTTACGAGAGTGTGGCGAAAGCAAGTCATTGAAAACCTTCAAAGACATACGCATCTTTTCATCCCCAAAGTATCCGCTCACGGTTCTGAGATCCCCATAGTCGCAATTCCTGAATTCCTCATTGAACAGTTTAGAGTAAGACTTTTCCGTCGTTGACCGAGGAATGAAGGGAGAAATCGTCATTTCTTTCTTCTGGGTATCGCCAAGATCGGTTCCGTTAGTTGCTTCCGCCACACAGTGGTGACGTAAGATCATAGTGACGGCGAAAGGGTGAAAAATGAGGTCAGTATTTCGTCCTATTACTCGACACAATATCGCTTCCGTCATTGCTCTTCTCGCTTCCTGCAACCTCAATTTCATTCTGTAACTCGAAAAATCAAAGGCACCAAAGACTACCATCATAAAATCGACCAAAGAAAGACACAGAACCAAATCAAACGAGGATTGTTTACCTCGAAATCAGCCTAGTTGAGCCTTTTCATTCTCCAGAATTCAGCATCTCAGACCAACGACCGAAGGAAAAGGAGCCACCAACTTCATTGAGCCTCGATCCTGTTTCTACAAGCACTCTGTCGAGAGTGTTTTCCGAAACGGATCGCAATAAAGATTGTTGCACCAATCAAAGAAAACCCAAACTATGAGGTTACATTTTGAGGTTTCAACAGGTAAACAATGCAAACCTTGAACTCATTTAGTATACGAGTTTGAGCTTGTTTGCTTAAGCTTCAATCTACTATAAGCTTGGTTTCAGTCTTCAGATATAGTCTCTTTCCGTTTTGACTGTTCTTTAAATGAGGGAACTTCTTTTTCCTAAAAGAGCGAGACGATTTTTGCTGATACACTGGTTCGGCATCGGATTAGTGAAAGAGATTCCTGTTGGAGGGGATGACCAGCCTTGAGTAAGCATTTCCTCTGGCCAGGCTCGAGTCAAGTGCCAAAGTCGGGTAACCTGACTGCTCCATTTAATGAGCCACGTCCGTCCAAACTATGAACCATATTAGAAGAGAATGTTGAGCTGACCGGGTGAAGTGCACGCCCTCAGGTTACCACTAATGCACTCTTTTTTTTCAAAAATATCAAAATTATCTCCTATATAAATTCTCTTTCTCCTTACACTCAATTCTAGTATTTTTCTCTTTTCTCCCACCCAATTTAAGGATTTATCTCACTAGATCTCTTTGCTTCAGCGATAGATATTTTATTTAATGTTGTTGATTTTTTAGTAGTTGAACATTCTAATGAATTTCACCCTAGTTTTCATAGAAAAAAAGAATCAAAAGTAAAATAAAATGAAACAAAAAACGAAATTAATAATTTAAAAAAAGAAGAACAATGATAAGAATCAGTAGCAAAAGAGAAAGAAAAATCAAGAAACATAAAATAAAAAATAGGTCAATTTTTCGACGATTCAAGAACTTACCCTAGTTTTTTTTATTTTGATTCTAGCTAAAAATAAAATCAATACATCAAATAAATAACAAAAAATATATGAAATCAATGAAATACCCCACCAAATCACTAAAAACCTCTTTCAATCGGCTCTCCTCTCTTTTTTTCTTCTTCTTTGTTTTTTTTCTTTTTTCGATCAGATTTGAAGCACTGTGAGATGGATAATTCAATATTGTGTATTGGATCAAACTTCAAGCCATGGATCACCTAAAAAATTGTATGGTACGGTCGGCGGTAAGGAGAAAACCAGCCAAAGAAGAGCGAGGGAAGAAAGATTCAAACATAAGGGATATCATAGTAATTTTTGGATTTTAGTAAGGGCAAAATCAAAATCACAATAAAAAAGAATATATAGATAATAAAAAGAGTGCATACTTATCAGAATAAAAAAAGAGGTGCTTGGGTTTTCATGCAAAACCTCGGGTCTATCTTTCCATGTGTACATTTGATACACAATCAAATTTGAAATTGCAAGCACAAAAAAAAACCAAAACTAGTTTTCTTAAAATCTTGAATTAAACGCACCCTTGAGGAATAAATGTGTAAAGCGTTCGTGATACATGACATCGTCTTATGGATGAGGTCGAGTGAGCTCATGAGCGTGGCTTGGTTCATTTGGTCTTTAACTGTAACTGAGCCTTTACGGTGCAGCCTTCCAACCCCAAATGGTTTAAATAAAATTTACATTATGTAATTCATAACCAAATGGGGGTGGACTGAGTCGGTGTGAGTCGCAAGTCTTTCCAAACGTATCCTATACACACACACACACACACACACACACACACACACACACATATATGTTTCAAATTATGCTAAGACTACGCCAAATGTAGGACGGCTATTTCGCCGGGAGGTGTGAGCCCTTGTGCATAAAACCTGATCTATATTCTCTTTCTCTCTCTCAACTATATACACAAGCTTTGTACATATGTAAGTATATAAACAAGGATTATATATATATATATATATATATATATATATATATATATATATATATATATATAGATAGATAGATAGATAATAAATTCTCATAAAATGGTGCTAAGCAGGAACGTCTTCATCTGGGTGAGCTGGACCAGGACCAGATTAGGCCAAATGTATGTCGGTTACGTCTCAAGAGGGTGTGAGCCCTTGTGCATAAAATGTGGCCCAGACTCTCTCTCGCTGGGATGAGAATCAGCTGGACCAGGACCAGATATATATATATATATATATATATGTGTGTGTGTGTGTGTGTGTGTGTGTGTGTGAGTGAGTGAGTGAGAAATATGAATGCATGTATATATAGAAACATATGCACAAATAAATAAATATTTGTGTGTATGTTTGTATATATTCATAATATATATAAATACATATATATATATATATATATATATATATATATATATATATATATATATATATATATATGCGTGTGTGTGTGTGTGTTTAGGTTGGGTACAGGTTGGGCAAAATATCAGGTTTGTGTCTTTTGAACATCTTATTCCCATACCCGACTCTATCAGTTTCGGGTTCTGGTATTTTCCATCCCGTTTAGGTTGGGGTTCAATGGGTTGGATCAATCTCTCTCTCTCTCTCTCTCTCTCTCTCTCTCTCTCTCTCTCTCTCTCTCTCTATATATATATATATATATATATATATATATATAACCTACGAAATTAAGTCGAGTTAGGCCCAAGTATAACGTGGCATATGAGGGGCGTTTCCAAGGAAGCATAGTCCGTATGAGGGTCAAACCTCCACATCCAACCAATCCGGGACCTCCTTTGCTCGAGCCGTCGCAATTGACTTGATCAAGTCTAAATCCGGAGGTTTCCATCTAAACAATTCTTTGGTGTGTGATGTGCAGGTCTACCACTCCTGGCTTGGATTTGGCTGCTTCTCCATTCCTTGCAAAGGTGTGGACTCTCTCATCGCCAAGCTTTCATGGGAATTGCCTGCGTTATTAAATATCATTCCTCCCGTTTCATAATAACCAGCAGCAGCTCAACCCAAGCAAGAGTCTCCATTCAGCTCCACTTTCGTGCCTTGATTTGTCTCTGAGATTTATGTGCCATCCAGGATAATAATTCATCATTCAGGAGCTATACTCTGTTAGATTGTGTGTAGGCCATCTTCTGGTGCATTACAGGCTTGACAGCTCTCGTAAGTTCCAAAATGCTTCAGTCTTAACTCGGTTGTGTGCTGATTGCCATAGAAAGAGTCTAATTCTTTCTTATTCTGGTCACTTCTAGATTGTACTCCAAACTTGAACTGGCTGATTCTGCCTATGTTTCATGAGCAGCATTGAATCCACTTCTAATTGACAGCAAGGCCTTTTGTCCTCTCCCAGTGATAGCTTTGGAGGTAGGATGATCACTTTCAAAGATTGTTTCCACGAGATTACTAAACTTTCATTTCATATTTTTTGTCTTTATTATACTAATTTGAAAACCCTTCATTTGGAATATTTCTTTCCACAACTCAAGTTTCTTACGATATTCAACTTGTTTTTACTTTAACTCCCTTTTTCGAGCTTCAATTCATGCAATTCTTAATTTCTCAGAAATATGATATAAAGAAGTTTCTAGAGATTAAAAGCTGGTGTATTTGGACTAAAATTGGCTAAACTATTGTGTTTTTTTAGGACCAACTCTGACCCTAATTGCTTCTGATAAGGTCGGATTGTTTATCTTATATCTCGATCGTATAAACATGGATTTGAGTAGTTCTTGATTCATTAAAAAGTAGATGAGACAAGATTTCCAAACATTCAAGAATTGAAAAATCAATCATGAAATGGATTTTTGGAAAATTTTGAAAATCGGAATAGATTCTAGGAGGATAATAGTGGTGCATTTGATTCTGCAACAAGACCTAACTCATGAAGAAAAAGTCATTCAAAACAAAAATGGGATTTGTATAAACTAAAAGATAAACGCTACAACTACATATGACAACTAGGAAAGAAAAATAAACAGAAAGTAAATGAAATAAACGATGGATTGATGTGTTTGATGTCTATGCTTCTTCAAGGTGGACAACAACTCCTTTTTGTAGTTGTTCTTTGGCTGATCTCAGATCCTTCTCCACTCCTTTAGATGCCTCTTTGGACTTTGCAACTCGCTGGGTAGTGGGTTAAGTAAGATTCTTGGATAGTGGGTGATGATTATTGTGTGGCATCTTTAGAAGGTAGTTTAACCATATATGTTAATGGGCCACTATTTCATCTTAGTAGTGATAATGGTGCATTTCTCGTCGTTTCAATATTGTCCCCTTAGGTTCCTTGCATCTACACATATTGAGAAGTGGACAATTAATCCTACAAGTAGCTCTTGTGTTCTCTTTTCAATTTTAGTGATAATATATTGCTCCCTTATAACCATTAGTGGAGGTACTCATTGAAATGAAAGTTGTATATTTTCATAGAATGCCAAAATGTGAAATAAGTTTGCCATTAAAAACTAAGATATTGCATCGTTGTTAAAACCCCTTTTTCTTCTCACCTATGTAAAAGTAGACATGGCAGGTTCGGAATTGGCCCAGCGGTTCAAACCGGAACCGGCCCTTAAATAGTAACTGTAACTGAGGACCCCTCATTCGGTTATGGTTTGATATTTTAGGAAACCATCCAACCCTAAACCAAAACTGGAACCGAAGGTTTGAAAATGTTCATTAATGTTTATATATTTATTTTGAACTTGTATATCACAAGTACATGTTCAGTTTAATGATAGGTGTTTCTATCATCTACTCTACTAGTGAGTAGCTCGACTCTTGAGAGGTGCATTGCACTTATTGTTTTTAAAAGGGAAAGCCTTATTAAGGCTTAAGTTAACTATTTATTTTACGAGTAGTTGTCATCTTGTTGTACTTCTTCATTAATATTCGTAAAGTTGTTACCTTGTTCATTGTCCTTGTTGTTGTAGACCTTCCATAATCAAAGTCTTCAAGAGGTTGCTCATGTTCTTTCCATTTTGATCCAATATCATCATTAGTGGAGAGTTATAGAAGCTCACCCATTTGCTTGCAAAAAGACCTCAACATGCAACTGATAATATAAGTATTTCCTTAAGTAATCATAAACTTTATTTATCGCTTGTGTTAGCATATTATCTATTTCATTACTACTATATCCAATGGCATTCACCTCAGCTAACTGAGATGATGTAATTATTGGTAGAGCCTCAATCGAGTTCATCAAGTAGGATAAACCATTCTGTGAAATGGTTGAGCTTACAATACGCAACTGCCATTTACTTGTAAGGCAATTGCTTCCTGAGTAGGTAGACTTGAGCAACCATCTCAATAGGTAGCTTGCAGTTCGACGGCTTGCCTCTTATAAGTTCTTATTCATACTATTCTTGATTCTTTTGAAAGAGGATATAAGTTTCTTTCTAGAGTATCAAAATTGGTTGATTTAGACTAGAATTGACTTAGTTATAGTATTTTCTCATGAATGTATGCTCGACCAACTAAGACCTGAGATGTTCATGTAGGGTTCAATTGTTTCCTTGATATCTCAGCCGTCCAATCTCCGATTTGAGTGATTTTTTATTCTTCAAAAGTATATTAGATAAGCTTTCCAGATAATCAAGAATCGAGAAAATCTACCAAGAAATAGATTTTGGAGAAATTTGAAAGTTGGGAGACATTCTAGTTAGATGACCACAATGGATTTGATTATCATTTCATAAAAAAAAAGCAATGGAGAACGAAAAGAGGATTTTTATTAACTAAATGGGAAGAGATACAAGTGAATATTACAACCAAAAAAGATAATTGAATAGGAAATAAATGATAGATCTCTGTGTTAAATGTTGATACCTCTTAAAGGTGGGGACCACTCCTTTTTATAGTTGATGATTGACTAATTCTAAATCCTTATTTACCCATCTAAACGGCTCCTCGAATTCTTTAACTCCTTAAATAGTGTCTCAGACCTTTTTAATAGCAGGTAATAAATACTATGTCTATTTTTAGAAGGTGGTTTAACCATATATGTTAATAGTCATTGCTTCACCTTAGTGGTGAAATGACTCATTTCTCATCTGTGTCAATATTGCCTCTTTGGGTTTTTTGCATGTACACATGATGGGAAGTGAACATACAATCTTGATAGTAGCTCCTTGAGCCTTTTTTCAAATGTTGGTGATAATACCTTACAAGTCTTATAACATAACTTACAAGTGAAATAGACAATTTTTGTCTTATACAAATCACTTATAAATAATCAAATGTTATCTTGTTGGCTTTTTGGAAAAAGTATTTGCTATAAACAGCTCATATGTGATAACAAATTGAAGAATTTCTTTTGATTTGTCATTGCACTCTCCAAGACTATAGTTTTCATGAAAGTACCTTAGTATCCTAATAAGTTTTTACCTACATGTCTATTAAAATCACCTTCTAAAGAGACCGTTTCTCTTTCCAAAATATCATTTACATGTTTTATTCAAATCTTAGTTAATGCCTATAAACACATTTAACGCTCAAAATCTCTAGTCCTAAAAATAACCTTTGTCGCTTTACACCTATTACAATCCTTCAATTCTTTTGAATAACAATAGCAATCCCATTTTCAGTCTTCTTTCTTCCTAAATACTATAACTTAAAACATTTTTTTCGATCTCTTTAGCTTTTTTAAATTTATTTTATTTCTTATAAGCATAATATAAGCAAACTTTTGGTCTTGTAGGACTTAGATCCGCGATGTGATCCTCTTAATAGAAGAAAGAAAAGGAGAAGTGATTAAGAAGTAAACTTGAAAAGTGGAATACCTCCTAACGCTCTCTCTTCTTGATGTTTGATGTGGGCTCGTAATGTTCTTTAAGTCGAAGTTCTTCTTACTCCGTTGAGTAAGGGTCAATCTCCAATACTACAAAGCTGCTTGTTTTGAAGAAATTTGAATTCCTTAAAGTTGTATGTTTGGGTGAGCTTTAACATATACGACTTGCCACAAACGGATTGCCGGGGTCTTTGGATAATGATATGGTCAAAAGTGACGAGTTTTCGATGGAGAACGAGTATGGGTTAGGTTTTGGTTTAGAAATGGGTTTTTGGCCTACATTAGGTTGGGATTGGATTGGGTTCAACTAGATGGATGAAGCTTAGGTTTTGGGTTAGACTCAATTAGATCTAATTTAAAATAAACTCATTTGTAAAGAAATTGAATTAGATCCAATATAAGGAGTTTTGGGTTATGGGCCTCGGGATGGGTTGGATATGGGATAAGGACTTGGGTATTGGTTCAATATAAAAATATGTGGGTAAGGATTGGATTCAGATCAGCATATTGGATCGAACAGCAGGAGCGGTTCGAGCTGATATGGAACAGAAGGCTGGGCAGCGAGTTGGAGCGGCTAGGTGGCAATTCGGCAGGCAGTTCTCGAAGCAAGATGAGGCGGCGATTGGCTCTCAGAGGTCGCTCTGTTGTTGCAGCAGAACGGCAAGGCAGCGACGGAGGTGGCTGTGAAGGGCGTATAGTGAAATATGGCTAGCGACGGAGGTAAGGTTCTCTTCCCCTTTCCTCTTTTTTTTGTTTGCAGGGAATGGAGGAAATGGGTGGTGATGGCAGCGATGAGGTGGTGTGGCCGGACAGTGACGAGGAGATGGTGAGACAGTGTTGTTGAGAGAGAGAGAGATGGTTGAGGTGGGTGATGGGCCTCTGTGTTCGGCAGAGAGAGATGGCCTGCGATTCTGCTTTGAATTTGCCTAGCACACTGGAAAGGTAAAATCCACCGATCAGTCTTTACAGATTTGCATGATTGCCCCAGATTAACTGATGCCGATGATGAGGGAGACTCTTCTTTTTTATAGTTGTTGTAGCCGATTTCGTCTTCAACGGGTTCAGACCCCATATACTTTTCAGTTGAAAATATGTGTGGACTTGAAGAGTGACTGTAGGGTGGTTGCTTGGGGTTGGCTACAATGACTTTGTTGCTGAACTGCCTCACTATTCCAGCATGATTTTTGTCAAGTCTTCTGTGATGTGTGATGTAGTAGTTGTTGTTTTCAAGTCTATAATATAGCAGTACTGTTTTCAATTAGATTATTGGATCCCCACAATCTCTCATGTAACTCTTAAATAAATTTTAATCAATTTTGTGTTTCTTTGTCTTCTTGATTCATGTCTGATATGATCTTTGATGAAAAGATTAAGACCATTTCATATATTTTTTAATTTTAATAACTTCAATTAGTATTTATGTTTCACATGAAAATTTTGGGTGTTTACGCATAATCTTTGTTTTAAGCATAGTATATACTAAACTTATCTTTCTCATGCATCCACATGAATCCTATTATCAGGTACTAGAGCTTTCTTATACTCGTCCATACTGAAAATGTGCATCCTCTCTCCGCACTTCGGTTAGTGTATTTAGACATCGATATGGTGGGACTAACTTCT
Source organism: Brasenia schreberi (assembly GCA_036023115.1). Taxonomy (NCBI): domain Eukaryota; kingdom Viridiplantae; phylum Streptophyta; class Magnoliopsida; order Nymphaeales; family Cabombaceae; genus Brasenia; species Brasenia schreberi. The sequence goes on along the minus strand of JAYKKT010000091.1, from coordinate 15,030,753 downwards.
TAATAGCACTCATTCATGATATAGTGACATTTATAATTGATGTGCATAGACAACTTAGAGGCCCTTGCTTACTCTTAAGGCGTATGTATAGGATGTTGTAAACAGAGCGAAATTCTCATAAAATCTAAAATTCATAATGAAAATTTAATAAAATTTATGGTGGTTGTTGGAAGTCTAATGCAACCATCCTTTGGTTGTCACATGCTTTTATATATAGATAGATAGGTAGTACAAAATGCATAATATATTTAAGTGCATATCTTTCATAAACATTTTTATAATTCAATCTTTGATATCAATGGATGAGGTGAATGTGTGTGTATGTGGGAGAGTGTATGTTTTGTAGATTACAGTCGGATCGATGATCTAGAACCCAAGCTAACACGATTTTGTAAGCTATGACAAAAAATGATGAAGTATCTGATTCGAACCTACCATTCAACCCGTTTTGCTACCCTTATGAGGTGCTTAGGTCAAGGCCATGTGGGGTCTCTCTTGGATCCTCCGTCGACGTTGTTTTCATGCTCGGTAACTCATGTATGACGTGTCTTACACATCAGCGTCAGATTGGATTCTACGTGGCTCTTCCCTATTGGTTTATGACTCCGGCTTCCAACAAAAAGAACTCCGTGACGGAAAAACCCTCATTCATTTGACAAATGATGAGGCTGCCACTACTTTTTGGAACCTCCTGTGATGACTAAAGTACCCTTTCGGCCTTTTCCCCGAGGTCACTATCTTCACATATGAAAAGACCAAACTAACCTCCTCATCTAACCCGGTTTTCGTTCTCTAACAAATCGACTCGCCACGAGGTGTCTATCCCAAACGTATCGGTTTCCCTAACTGTTGCCTACGATTGCATTTGTTAAAACTTGAAATTTTGAACGATTTAATGTTTCTTAAACTATGATCTTATATGCAACGTTCGTATATTTTTTGGTTGTATGATTCTTTTTCTCAGTTCAATTCGGAGGTGCATGCCCTGAGTATGGAACCTATGATATTCAACTTGCGAGTTGAGCCCCTAGCCAGGCGAGCCATTGTTCTTCGTGCCGTCATTGTATGTATTTTGAGTCTTTGGCCCATTGCACTCTTTAAAAGCATATTTTTAAGATGGAAGAATTATTAGAGATGACACACATAAAATTAAGACATGTTGACCAAAATAGAGACGTATCGGATATTAGAGCATCGCCATTGATGGATCCACATTATGGCGGGGAGCAGTTTTCATTGGCATGCTAAGATGTAAGAATTATTGGAGATGGGACACATAAAATTAAGGCATGTTGACCAAAATGAAGAGGCGTATCGGATATTAGAGCATCGCCATTGAAGGATCCACATTGTGGCGGACGGGCGGGGGGGGGGAGAAGTTTCTCCACCCAAAATTCTGAAATTTGGTATTTTTATATTAAAATTTCAAAAAAACTTCAAAATTTTACTCAAACCTGAAGTCAGCAGTAGACATTTTCAATGACGATGAATCTTCTTCCCAAGTAAGCCTCGGGCGAGGCTGCAAAATGAGACGAGCTGTTTACAGTTCGGTTCCACTCGAGAACCTATTGAGATAATACCAGCTCAACTCGGACACAGTAACAAAACAAAGTGATAAATAGCCATTTTCATCTTGAGTTGAGCTCAAATACTGCATTTATAATATTTACATGTACATATAAATAGAACGTTGATAATCAATTAGTAATGAATCTTCAGTTGGTCGAGAGGTTCTTTTTGTTCTTTGGGAACATAAGGCTGAAACCACATGCACATCCTGGGTATCAAACTCATCACCTTCAACTTGTGAGTTGGCCCGGTAGCCAGGTGAGCTATTGCTGGTTGTGCATCAAGGATTCTATTTTACAAAAAGGATTACAATGAAAAAGCTACGATTAAGTTCAGATGAAGATCAAGAACTTCACTTTTAAGGAGTGAGTTGCTCACAAGCTACTGAAACTCATGACCTTCAATCTGCAGCATCGCTTGATCTTAGGTCATTATGTGAGTGAGTTGCTCACAAGCTACTGGAACTCGACTTGACTTTGTCGAGCTCTCCCAGCTTGGTTTCGGTAATTCATAAACTTTTCGCCTTCCAACAAATTATTTGAGCTATTATTTAACTTCATATTTTAATAATTATTTCCCTTTAAAATAAACAGAACAATAATAAGCACTTGGTTTTTGCATTCTTTTGCTTCTTCAACCACCTTACTTTTCAAAATTCTCGGATCACCACCCATGACAACCCTCTTCTCCTTTAACTGCTATATTTTCAAGAGATCGATACAAATCACCCCCTCCATCCTGCCCACGTATTGTCGGCCATCACTTAGTTCATCAAATACTATCATTAGGGAATCATGAGTCATGTGTTCGGAAAATTTTCTGGGATGAAGCGAAGTTCAGTTGCATGAAGTTTTGGATAATGTAGTTTATGTAATTTCTCAAAAGATTCACTTGTTTAGATTATTTTTTCGGATTTAGTTGGATTCAAGTGAGGCATTGGTCTAAACTCAACTGTAAGTAGGTCTGCTAATGGAAACAAGGAGACAAACATGTTTGTTGTCAGAACAGGCACAATGCCTTTTCTTATTTATGCTCTTGAATGCTTTATCCTTTTTTTTATTCGTTATGATGGGAGGCCAAAGCCAAAGCATGTACGCCCTCGGTAATCAAACTCTTGACCTTCACCTTGTGAGTCGAGTCTTAGCTATCTCTCGGAGCACGAGTACCTTATATTCCACTTGACTCTTTTCTGAAATGATGCTTTCTTTTTTTCTCTATTAATGGTTGGCTTTCATCTCTAAGGATCTCTTTAAGGCTGACCTTGTGTTGCTTTGTTCTCTTTACCTTCACCCTTGTTATATACTTGCACAGTAATAACGATGGAGAAGGTTAAATATTGGCTATTCATAGCAGTCTAACTGTGAAATTACTTGAAGAGATGGGTAGTTAAGTGAGAACGTAAAGGTACTAAGGGGTGATTCACAAATTCAGTACAGTAAGGTATTCTCGGTAGATGAGTTATATCACAGTTCTTTCCCCTTGCGGAGTCTTTGAGGGTTTCGGAGGCCGTCAATCGATCATTTTCCACCTCTTCCCCAGATCGCATCTCCCTCTTTTCCTCCCGAAATCCCTTTTCTCCTTCCAGCCGATGAGCTTTTTGGGCTTAATGCGCCTTCGTCAATCAATCTCTTCTTTCCTGTTCATCCGTTGAATCAAATTACCCTCTTTTGTAGGGTTTCCCATTGAATCCCTTCTTCTTTCCTTGGTTCTGCTTTTTCTAAGAAATTGATCGAGTCTTTTCTAATTTTCGTATTTTCTGGTGAAATTTGGGGTTTCCAACTTCAATCTACGGCTTTTCTCGATCCTCCCTATTTGTAAATTAGGTTCAGGTTCGGGGTTTTGGTTCTGTGATTTGCGGGAACATTTAATCCGGAAAATATTCGTTTTCTTTTTATTTCTATCGGGTGGTTTCTGCATAAGATCACACCTTTATTCGATTTGGATCTAGAGTTTTCTGTAGAAAAAGAGGAAGGGGTTTCATTGAAGGGAAAAGGGGGAAATCCATGGCTCAGGAGAGCTGGAAAAGGGAGAAAGACGAGACAGACTGCAAGATTCCAGAGGGTGTCATCCTTTGCATCAACAATTGCGGCATCTTCGGTAGCCCTGCAACCCTCAATATGTGCTCCAAATGCTACGCCGAATCCCTTCTAATGAAATCCAATTCACCACCACCATCATCATCACCACATACATCGGCATCGTCACCATCATCACAGGCACAGGCACCATTTGCTTCTTCTTCATCGCCGTCTTCATTCTCCCTGCCGTCAACGTCCGCGGCGGATGCGTTAGAGAAGTCCCCCCAGAAAATTTGCTCCTCCGTGTTGCGGTGTTCGAGCTGCCGGAAGAAGGTGGGCTTGACCGGATTCCGATGCCGGTGCGGTGACCTCTTTTGCCCACACCATCGATACTCAGACACGCACGATTGTACGTATGACTATAAGGCCGCCGGAAGGGAAGCGATTGCAAGGGAGAACCCTGTTGTTAAAGCTGCTAAGATCATCAAGATCTGAGGTCTGCTTTTCTTTTTCAATTTTTTCTTTTGTTGTTCCCGTTTCCATGTTGTGTATCCTTTTATTTGTACTGCTTTTCGTTGAGAAAATTAGTAAATTTGGTTGTTGTTACAACTCTCAACTCATGTAATATGATGTTGGTTTGGGATTTTGAGGCTTGATTAATTCCCTTCGCTACATATGACTCTATGGATTTCACTTTTCTTCTTTCTTGAGGGAGATTTAAGGTTCTTAATTTTAGATTGATAGTTTCAACTTGTTCGGCTAGATTTTGTATATGAAGGGATCAATGTAAATTTTTATTATTTAATCTTACCTACAACTCAGCGATCGCCCCGAACTCCGCCTATGTAAGGGATCACCCTTCCATGGCTGGTCCCAAACCCGAACTAAAACTTTGTCGGACTAAAAAAAAAAAAAATCCATGTAGTTGACTTTGGGAAAAGCTTAGTTGTAGTTGTAATAGTAATCTTACCCAGATGTGTGATGGATGTATTGTTGGTGAACTTTTGGATTTAAAGACATCAAAAATTCGATCTATTGATGGTCAAATTCCTACTTTTGTATGATTTCTTTCAATTCTTAAGCAGATCGACTGGCTTAGGTGAGGCTTCCATTTTTAGATTTTTGGTGCACTTAGTTCAAAGGATTCCTCTTTTCTTGTGTTTATGTTATTTAGGGGTCGTGCGCCATTGGCTTTCCTAATTTCTAAAGTATAGTCAAGCCGTTTTGTGCTTTTTTCTCAAAGTCAAGCCGTTATTTAGGGGTCATGCGCCATCGCATCTCCTGCCAGCCGTATTCCCATCTCCTTCTTCCCCATCCCAGCAAGAGTTAGTAATTCCGGAGAGAGCAGTCGAAGTCACTGGTGGAAAACCTCCCGAGCAAACAATGGGGTTTTCTCGCTCATCATATGGAGAAGCTCGACCGAGCTTGATTTTGCCGACCCCACAACATGCATGCCAGCAACTGAGCGAGCCCTCTCCTCACCGGGAGGGAATCGGCGAGATTTCGGTCCCCTACCACCTTTTGTGCGTTTGGGGTCCTTACCGGGAGAGTTGGCAAAGAGCCGGAAGGATGTGTAGGCTGGCATGTGAGTTGGCTAGATCAAAGCTAGGAGAGGCGTTATAACGGAGTACAGAAGGGGAGGCGTCAGGGGGTAGGGAGGTCTCAGAGTCTGTTGCAGCACCCTGATGGGCCCCCTGCCATGGTGCACGGAAGTGCCACTCGATTGGATAACGGAAGTGTTACTCGACTGGATAACCTGCCTGAATCACTACCTCAAGGACAACAACCCCCTGCACAACACCAAGGGACTGTGCAGTAGGGTGGTCTCGAAGGTAAGTTTGAATAAATTGTATTAAGGTAAAGTGAGGCCGGAATAAAACTAAGGCAAAAAGGGTCTCACATATGTAGGAGTGTTAGGGAGTGAGTTAGACAGTTGGCTTGGACTGCAGGACGCCCTCACAACTGCACCACCCTAATGTCGCACAGAGGAAGGCGCAACCACCTTGACAGCTTCGCATAGGACCACTTGTGTGAGGCTCGAACATTTCTGTCGTCAGACAACCTACAGGAAGTCTCATAGGGATGGCCGAGGTGGGACCACAGTGCAGTCAGACTTACTCGAAGTGATAAGGTCAGAGGGATATAGACATGGACAGGGCACGATTGGGCCAATTCAAGAAGGTAGGTGCTAACATCGACCTCCCGCAAGGTAGCAGGGCGTCGGGTGCAGAACAAGCGAAAGGTCTCCTGGTCAGTCGACTGGCCAGGAGTGCAGCTAGAGGCATTCCCCTTGGCCTAACTCTGGCCAGGGGGGGTCCACTATCAGGTTAGAGTACCCTGACCAGCATAAGTCTGCTGGCCAAGCGGGTCTGTAGGATGTGTCCCCTAGCCAACAGATGGGCGGCTGGCCAGGCGGGGTCAGGTTTGAGTGTTTGCATTGATCCAACCCCTTTTATAAGCTGGACGACCAGGAGTGAAGCGGTCGAAACATCTGAGGTTGAAGGTCGAACAACTAAGGCTGGAAGTGGAGTTGAAATCTGGACACTGGAGTCTAAAGGAGAGAGACTCTCTAGAAAACCGTCAAGTGGCTAAGGCAAAGACGGAAGGGATTTAGGCAAGGATCAAAATGGTTAAAGGCAAAGACCGAAAGGACTAAGGCAATGACGCTCTAAAGGACTCACAGGAATCAAGGGAGAGACAAGGAGATGCGTTGGGCGAACACCTTGGGCCGACCTCATTATCGTCAAGCTACCTTGAGTAGAGCCGGATTGCTAAAGGGACAGACTGCATGGCAGTGCTTTTGGCAGTCGTGTGGACTCCCCTCGGTGGCTCTTCGGCAGGTCAAGTATGGTTTCATAGGTAGGGTCTCTGTCCTCTTTTGAAAGTTATAAGGGTCGAGTCATTACATGCTTTTGCGGGATTGTGCTTTGTAAGGGTCCGTTTTTATGTCTTAGAAATCATTGTAAAAGGGCAAGCTGAGAGTTTTGTAAATTTTTAACTTCTAAATCACTTGGACGTTTTGCTGCGCTTATCCTTGTTCCCTTGTGTGCCTATCTTAAGTTCCCTTTTTAGTTGAGGTTGGTTGGCGTCGGGTGCCAATGCTAGTTACCGGTGCAACTCCAATAACAGAAGTGGTATCAGAGCCTAGTAATGGCTAGGGCTCCGCCACATAGCATGCTCTGGTTGCACAATGCAAGGTGTTGTTGAAGAGCAGTTGTGAAAGACGGGACTCCAACGGTGTTCTACGTGAGACACTCAGGAACTCCAAGACGCCCCAAATGATGCAGATACACATCGACTCTATCACAATGGAAGATGAAGATGGGGTGACTGCTCCCGGCCTGGTGGATAGGGTAGCTGTTATGGAAGAACAACTTTGGAGACTTCAGGAAGAGCCCGATACAGGTCGGGCTACCTCCCAACCCTTTACCGACCCCAACCCATGTTGTCCTAACGGCCGAGGTTCTACAGGCACTCCTAAGGCATACAGATGAATGCACTGTCTCTCATGAAGCTTCCAAGGCACAAAGGCTCAAAGTGCTAGAACCTAAGAAGTTCAATGGCCTAAGGGACGCGAAGACGGTCGATAACTTCCTATGCGACCTAGACACATTCTTTGAAGTGACTTGGACCCTCGAAGAAGATAGACTCTTAATGGTAGTGTTGTACTTGGAAGGTGACACCAAGTTATGATGGCGGACCAAGCAGCGGGTGACAAGCCTCGATGGCTTACCAACCATTAGCTCGTGGGCGAGACTGAAGGATGAACTTCAAATGGAGTTCATGCCCACTTACACGGACTGGCAAGAAAGGGAGACTATCCTACAAGTAAGGCATACTGGGACCCTAAGGAAGTACGTAAGGCGATTCTCATCCGCCTTACTTAATGTTGAAGATATGAACGCCAAAGACAAACTATTTCTATTTGTGCATGGGCTCTAAGCCTAGGCGCAAATAGAGATGAAGAGGCATCACCCAGCTGACGTCTACCAGGCCATCACAATTGCGGAAGGCTTGGTAGACCTACGCGAGAGTAAAGGGGACCGAAAGGATGAAAGACATTCAAAGGAAAGCAACTGGTATGGCCAAAGAAGTCATGGAAGACGTCATGGTCGTGGAGGATAAGGCACCAGAATGGACATGGAGGCAAGGGCACATGTGGGGGAGCTAGCAAAGGCCAGACTCCACCCGGCGCACCCCAACAGGGTGGCTAGGCTCTCGGAGGCCCAAGACCACCAAGAGGGTTTGGGCGTGGCAGAGGCCAGCCTCAGAGATGATGGGGGAGCGACAAAGGCTGTTTTGAGTATGGAGGGCCGCACTTCGCTATGGAGTGTCCTAACCATGCAGTGGCTAACGCGATTATGAAGGAACCTAAGGGTGACCAAACCAATGAAGTAATGATGACCCCCTTTGTGGTTTTGAACGCAGTTACCATAGAGCACCCCGTTAGGATGGCATTGCTCTATGTCAAGGTACAAATTGACCCTTGTGTTGTATGAGCCATGATAGATACGGGTGCTTCGCACTCAATCCTAAGTTCATCTAAGGCGAAGGAGACCGGAGTAACTTTGGTGGCATCTATAAAAGACTGAAGACGATGAATGCGCCTGCGGGAGGCATTGATGGAGTGTCTAAAGAAGTAAGGATAGTCGTGTGATGTTGGAGCGGTCGACATTTGACGATTTTAGTCTGATCCTTGGTATCGATTTTCTAAAGAAGGTCAAGGTTATGCCCGCTCCGCATCTCGACGGCTTGGTGATAACCGACGATGTGTAGCTTGGCTTCGTGCCGCACTGTGACCCCGACAAAGCTTCTATCGAGATCCCAAGTGTGGTGCCCCCTAAGGCAGCGACACGTCAGATTGTCACGCCGCACCACACGCTAAGGCATCAACATCAAGACTAGCGCAACTCACAACCCTCTGATGGCGCCAAGTTGATCAAGATGGTAGATTTTTCTAAGGTTCCGAAGACGATGGAAAAGTTGGCTTTTCTTTTGGCCATACAGATTGAAGGGGTTGGCAATGTTGTTGAGGGTGAACTTAGAGGTTAAAGTCATGGTGGACTCAGCCCCAATACTCGTAGTAGTTAAAAGGGTGTTGAAGGAATTTGGGAACATGCTACCCACAGAGTTGCCTAAGAGACTATCCCCACATAGAGCAACTGATCATGGCATTATGTTGATGCCTCGTTCCCGACCCCCGTGTAGAGGTGCCTAGCGGATGGGTCCTTCAGAGCTCACCAAGTTGAGGCGACAATTGGAAGAGCTTTTGAATGTTGGCATGGTAAGGCCTTCTAAGAGCCCGTATGGCTCCCCTGTTTTGTTCCAACGAAAACAAGACGGCACCTTGAGGATGTGTGTGAACTACAGGGTACTCAAAAAGGTGACGGTGCGTAACTGTTATCCCCTGCCCCTTGTGGCAGACTTTTTCGATAGGTTGAGCGAGGCATGTTGGTTCTCGAAGATGGATCTTAGATCAGGTTACTGGCAGGTGAGGATTGTCCCTGGTGATGAACCTAAAATGGCGATGGTGACATGGTATGGCGCCTACGGCTTCCTTGTAATGCCTTTCGACTTAACTAACGCCCCAGCCACGTTCAGTAGGTTGATGAATAAGGTCTTATATGGCCTATTAGATGAGTGCGTTGTGGTGTATTTAGATGACATAGGCGTTTTCAGTAAGTCTTTGGAAGATCACGTTGAACACCTACGCAAAGTCTTTGGCAGGCTAAGGGAGCACTCACTCTACATTAAGGAGGAAAAGTGTGAGTTTGCAAGACAGGAAATCTCCTTCCTTGGGCATGTCATAGGGCATGGCAAGGTGAGGATGGATGGGCGCAAGGTGAAGGCCATCCAGGAGTGGGAACCGCCCAGGCCGAACGTAACTAAGGAGTTTCCTAGGGTTGGCTAACTACTACAGGCGCTTCATTAAGGGGTTCTCCAAACTTACTGCTCCCTTAACCGATTTGTTGAAGAAGGCTACAACCTGTGAGTGTACAGGCCAACGCCAGCACACCTTTTAGGAGTTGAAGGCGGTTGTGTCAAGTGAGCTTCTGTTAAGGGTCCCCGACTTCTCAGTGCCATTTGAAGTGCATACGGATGCTAGCGACATGGCCATTGTGGGAGTTTTAGTTTTAGCTCTACTTATTGGGGGTTTATTTCACAATTGTAATGGACAATGTGGCTAACGCATTCCTAAAAACTCAAAAAAATCTCACTGCCCAATAGACCCGTTGGTTGGAGCTGCTGGAGGAGTACGATTTTGAGTGGCATTATAGACCGGGACAAGAGAATTTGATTGCAGATGCTCTTAGCAAGAAGCGGGTGTAGGAGGTGGTAGTGACCCTGCATCGCATCAAAGGGGACATGTTGGACCGTGCGCGCCAGCATGCCGAAGAGGACGAGTCTTACGGCCAGGGTCTAGAACAAGTCAAGGCCAACCTAATGGCGAAATAGTCGTTGAAAGATGGGTTACTTTGGATGCAGCATGGGCAATTGTATGTCCCGAATACTAGAGAACTTAGGAAAATTTTACTAAGTGAGTTGCATGACACCCCATACTCAGGGCACCTCGGAATGGACCAGACCCTAGCTATGTTGCAACGCTCGTTTTACTGGTATAGGGTAAGTAAAGATGTGGAGGACTATATCCACTCTTGCCTAGTGTGCCAACAGGACAAAACGGAGAAGGCAAGGTCGGTGGGGTTGCTGCATCTACTGCTCGTGCCTACGATGCCGTGGAGTTCGGTAAGCATGGATTTTGTTGGGGACTTTCCCCTTATTGTGTCTGATGCTGATTCTCTTGATGCTGGCTTTTGGGGTTTGGAACGGAGACCACACCTTATTCCATATGGGGGCTTGCCTTTCTTTTGGGGCGAAAACTGAGCCTTATCGTCTATCGGTCCTCCATCCATTGAGACTTCCTTTTCCACACATCCGCCCTCGTGTGAACTCCACCTTGTTCCCGAGCCGCCTCCTCTATTCAAAAACAGTTGACGCCCGAGATTAAGCTAAGGCTAATCGTGAAGCTCATTCTTCTGCGTATGCTATTGTTTTTTGATAACTCCTTGAAATTCTTCAATAGTGAAATGCCTTCACTTGAAGTAAGAGGCACTAAAGCTAGAAAGAGGAATGAATCCAAGGAAGAGATTATATGCATGGTGAATGCTTCCCATGTAGAGTAGTAATTAGTAGAGAGGAGCGGTTCGGGGTACCATTTGAATGTAGCGATTTGGAGCGCCCTACAAACGCGAAGCGAGCCCCTTGTCTTCTTCTTACTCACTTCACCGTTCTACGTTCAGGGTAATGTTTCACAATTTAATGAATCTTCTACTTATTTGATGGGATGGTTAAGAGATTATCTATGGTTAAACTCTTCACAACTTATCAACGGATATAATCCTTTTGGTATGAATAGTTTATCCGTCTGGGCGTGGATGTTCTTATTTGGGCATCTTGTTTGGGCTACTGGATTCATGTTCTTAATTTCCTGGCGTGGATATTGGCAGGAATTGATTGAAACTTTAGCATGGGCTCATGAACGTACACCTTTGGCTAATTTGATTCGCTGGAGGGATAAACCGGTGGCTCTTTCCATTGTACAAGCAAGATTGGTGGGCTTAGCTCACTTTTCCGTAGGTTATATATTTACCTACGCAGCTTTCTTGATTGCTTCTACATCGGGCAAATTTGGTTAAGTTGATTTCTTTATTCTATCCGGAAATATCATTTTCATTTCTTTCTATATGGAGAGGGGGGCCGCCTTGTTATATTTCTACATCTAGGATCCGACTTGTATCATTGATACTAATAGAAAATGAACCATTATGGCAAGAAGAAGTTTGATTCAGAAGGAGAAGAAGAGGCAAAAAATGTGGAACAAAAATATCATTTTGATTCGCCGATCCTCAAAAAAAATAAGCAAAGTTCCGTCGTTAAGTGATAAATGGGGAAATTCATGGAAAGTTAAATTACTACCGTAACAATAGTGCACCTATCCGTCTTCATCGACGCTGTTTTTTGACCGGAAGACCTAGAGCTAACTATCGAGACTTTGGGCTATCAGGACACGTACTCCGCGAAATGGTTCATGCATGTTTGTTGCCGGGGGCAACAAGATCAAGTTGGTAGGGATAAATCCCTACCTATTTCTATTCATTTCTGAGCCCTCTTTACCATTCCGTATGAATAGGTCACCGATCGGACACCAAAGCCAGAGTTTGAAATCTCACCTTTTGTACGATGTTTTCAAATGAAACGAAATGAAAGCTTAATCTAACCACAATGAGAACCGAAGCAGACTTGAACCAGGATCCAGGTTCAGATCCGGATGGGCTATTTGGTTCTGGTATTGGTGGAAGCAGAACCGAAGTTTGTAACGGGCAGTCTTGGTTTACCCGATAACCGGCCAGCTCCATGCCTGATTGCGTCGGTAGACTCTGCACTATAGGTTGGTTTACCCGATAACCGGCCAGCTCCATGCCTGATTGCACCGGTAGACTCTGCACTATTGGTTGGTTTACCCGATAACCGGCCAGCTCCATGCCTGATTCTCGGGGGGATTTCTTTTAAAGTTGGTAGTTTTTTAAATCGTGGAAAAACCGGATCTTGCCTACAGCCCACCTGGTGGCAAGAGTGTAACTTTAAAAAATTGAAGGGTTTTCAAAAGAAAACGAAGGACAATGTTACTACAGTATGATTAGACATCATGCTGGATCCAATCACTCTTAAATCTTATTTGAAAATATTTTATTTGAAAAGTATTTTCCTTTTCTACCTTCGTCTCCATCCCATGAGATTCTCGTTCTCAATCTCAGAGAGTGAGTTCGTGTTTTGAGTCCTGTTTTGGCATGTCATTTTACATTGTGATGACTCATCTAATACGAAACCTTATTCCTGTTTGTTGCTTGGGTCGATATGAACAATGGACTTCCAGTTCTGTTTATATTGGGTTATTTACTAGGTGTTGTATACGTATATTGTTTCTATTTAAATCGTCTTTTCTGGGTCATCTATTATTCGTCTCATGAAGAAGGTCAACCCAAATATGGCACAAGCATTTTTCGTGTTACTTGAACATGCACTTTTCAGGTTGTGTTCGTGTTGGATTTTTTTATCATTTCGTGTTTTGCCGGCCCTTGTATGTCAGCTTCCGCTTGGTTGTATTATAGCATTAGTGGATCCAACGTAATCTGGTACTGGCTTGATTGGAATCTGGTATGGACAAAAGATGTTCCCTAAATCAAGGGGTTTTGTTTTGTTCGTGTTCAATAATCTAAGCAAGGGATGTGGGCTAGTTACTAAGAAGGTAGAATTTTTTTTCTCTCTCTTCCGTTGCGTACCTGGACCAGGCCAGTTCTACCAGAGCCTTGAAACGGAGCTGGCCTGCTCTGTTGGTTTTGGGGGCAGTCTTAGGTCTAGTTCTACGAGTAAGTGAAAACTGCATACATTATATACAGATATTGGTTTCTAATCTTTTGGCAGGGAAGAAGTTGATCTTCTAGGATTGCTTTGAAAGCTCCGAGCTTAGCTGATTGGGAACCATGGGTTCCAGTCTTGCATTTGTACATTAAACACCTGATCGAATGCCAGTTTTAGGCTAGGGCAAGGCACATAACCCTAACTCAAATGACGACCTCTCTCATATATGAGAAGCCAATTGAACCCACTATGGTCATCTGCTGGTCAAGAAGTCCGATGAATTCACGCAACAAAAAGATCTGTTCCAATCGGAACCATTTGTCTTCTCTCAAGTTGACAGGGAGCAGTTCTCCAAAGGGCTAACGAAGCATAGGTGCTAGAGGTGAATCCTTTTCTCATTATTGCATTAGCTCCCTTATGTTCTGAATTTGATTTGGATTCTGAAAACTTCACAATCCAAATCAAGTTCAGAGGAGAACCAAACGTGCCTAGCAAGTATGTGAAGCTTCTAATAAGAAACATGTTTATGCTTCTTGTCATAAATTATTGATCTTTTGTATGAATACTAAAATTTCAGAAGCAACGCTTGGTTTCTTATTTTTTTTACCCCATGATTTATGGTAGTCTTGGCTTGTGCAAAGCGAGAAGAGTTGAACCCCTAAATGCCCTTCTAACGGCAAGAGGCCCTTTTCCACTGCTCCAACACTCCCTTGTGACTTCAAAGCTGAGGTAATTGTTGGAAGAAAGCGGGAACCATGGCCTCCTGCTCGGGGAGTCAACTCAAAATAACCTCTTGTTCCTCATTAAGCCATCATGGGAGGAGGATATACATTTCATCTTGAATTCGAAATCGGCGTGTCAGAGACCCATCGTACAAATGCCAAAGAAGTGATCAACGAGGCCACTCCAATGAACTCAAAAGTGAAAGCTATGATAGAAAAGTTGCAAGCCTCACAGATGAATGCTGGCGCCAACAAAAAGGGGAGGACAGGAGAAGATGGTCATTGACTGCAGAAGGGCGTGTTGGAGATGGGTTGGGTGTTACATATAATACATGGTCACTACGATGACTGCAGAAGGTTGCTGCTATTTGCAGATGGCTGTCACTGATAGCAGATGAATGACATGAAATTAAAACAAAGGGCGTGGATTAAGGGCAAGGTAGATCCAACTTCGAATGGCTGCTAGTTGCAGATGGCCCATGTTCAAATTTGTCACTGATGCTGTTTCTCTACTGCTTTTTGTTTTTCCCTAAAGAGGACAGCTGAAATTGAGGAAACCTTCGAGACCATAGAGGCGAAGAGGAAGGCTGCTTTTGGCAGAAGGAGCCAGTTAGCGGGCCTCGCCGCGGGCCACCCTTTGAAACAAGAGGCAATTGAGGGCTTCCGATCTCCCTCCATCCAGAGTACGCTTATTGTAAAGTGTTGGCGAGCAGTGTCATCTAGACAAACTCTACATGACTACACAACACAAGCTACGCAAGCAGATTTGATACATTGACTCTTTGATTCAAAACTTTACATCAGGGGAAAACGTACCTCGAGATGAAGTACAAGACCATTTCCCAAATACATGCTGTACAAGAAAAGTGAATAGCTGCACCCAGCAATTTCCTCAGTCTGCAATTATTTCCGAAAACATCACGAGTCTCGACCAGCACCCTGGCACTTCCGCGATGCTTCCTGCGTGATTAGTTTGATCCCTCGGACCCATAGCTTTGCATTCTCACCATCTGCACATACAAAATGCACCTCCTTGTTCTTGGTGGTTAGAATTCTGAAAACACCTGGATCATTGGCGTCCCCTTTCCGACACCGAATCTTCCGAAAGGTGTCACTCGGACCTGCAACAACCGCCCTGCAAACTACATTTCTTTTCTGCGACTTCCCCCATCTTAAAACTCCCCCATTTTCCACGATTAAATCCTTGTCGTGTGGCTTTCCCCGACCTCCCTTAACGTGTTTCTTCACCCTCTCACCTTTGAGAACAAGTGTTCTTGCAAGTTCATCCAGGATCACGTCCTCTACGTCATTAGAACTAGAAGCGTTCTTCCCAGCGAGAGACAACGCGGACTCGCCCCTCTTGTTCACCGCCTTACAATCGGCACCATGCGCTATCAGCAGCTTGCAGAGCTGCAAGTGCTGTTCGCGAGCTGCGAGCATGAGCGGTGTATACCCTTCCGAATCAAGCGCATTCAGATCACTGCTGCAGCGAGCCTTTAGAAGCTGCATTGCAGCATTGTAGTCCCCACGTCTCGCCGCACAGTGCAGTGCATGGAACCCTCCTGTCCCGGCACCTCTCTCTAATGAGTACTCAAGCATCGCCTTCTCGAACATGTCTCTATTATCGTTCAGCTCTGCCAAAGACAACGCAGACTCCCCGGCATTGTTCTGGAGCTTCACGTCAGCACCTGCCCATACAAGCATGCGGAAGGCATCAACGTGGCCTTCAAGCGCCGCAAGCATTACAGCCGAGAACCCATCTCTGTTCTGCTCGTTTAGATCAGTCTCGGGCTGCTTAATCAGCACTTTCAATGCATCAATATCCCCATAGCGAGCTGAAACAAGCAGCGCTGAAAAAACTGAGTTGCTGCTCGACGTTGTCACTTTCCCAGAGCGGATCACGTCCAGCACCACTCTGTTGAAACGTGAGGTCCAGTTATGCAACCCTGCAAGGTCAGCAGCCGATTGCCCAGACACATTCACAAGGCCTAGGTCTGCACCAGATGACACAAGAACCCGCAAGCATTCTTCCTGCTTGCCTCGGGCACAAACCATCAATGGCGTCTCGCCCATGTCTGTGCCAGAATTCATTTCACATCTTAAAGAGAGAAGGCGTTTGAGGATTGCAGTGCGCCCGAGCCTAGCTGCCAAGTGGATGGGCCTATTCTCCCGTCCTGACTTGGACCTTGCTATGAACTCATGGTCTGCACCAGAGGACAAAAGCATGTCGACTGCACGCAGGTTGGAGCAGAGTATGGCATGGAAAAGAAGGGTTCTTCCCTGGTACAAGCTATGGATGGTCGCCGTGTGGTGCTGTAGAATCAAATGTAGGATGGTGCCCGTCGATTCAAAATACTCGACAGCGCACCACGCAGGGCCATATGCTTCTGCTAGGCCTGCACCAACTCGAAATTCTTCACCTGTAACTGGATCCCATGACCATGCTCCAAGTTTGACCTTGCAGTCGATTCTAACTCCAGCCTGAAGATGTAATAGTAAAACGATATCACATCACTGGCGTTACCATCAAGCCTCACGGAAAGTGTCTCGAAAACGATGCTATTTTCTTTATTGTAGGTTCAGACTTTCTTTTTGTGAAGAGGCAGATTTGCCGCCAAACACGCATGACCCCGGGTATGGAAGTCGTGACCTTCAATTTGAAGGTCCTTGTGCTAAGTGTCGATATGTATCATATCAATATGACCTTTTCAATGTGCTACAACCTTGTACATGTATCCTAAGATACAGGATTGTATAATCCCGTAAGATATGGGACTGTATCGTTCCCATACTGCAGGTGTATTGCATCGTTTTTATCATTTATTTAAATTAAACATTACAATGCATATCAATAAGCATCGATATGTATCGTATTGATCACCTTCTCGGTACGGGTTATGCATCATCGGTACAACATTGGTGTATCCTATCCTATCATACCATCAGTGGGATATTTTTCTTTCCTTATTTAATAGAAAAAAATAATGAGATAAAGAGCCAAAATTCTCACAAGATTAAAAACTCTAAGTATCAAATGATATGGCATGTGAGACTTACAGTAAGGTTCGATATCTATACATTGGTTAACACATTAATTGAATTGACGAAAACCATCTAAAGTGTTAAATCAGTGCACCATGCTCCTAATTGAAGGGCTTTGAATATCTTTTATACTTTTATAAAGAAAGGTGAACAAATCCAAAGGACTATATGGTAATGGCTTTTGGGGTAAAACAATGATGGGATTTAAAACCAAAAGAGCTCTCACATCATGAAAGCTTTTGACAAAAGAGCCGATATGTTCGTCAAAGCATAGTACGCATAAATTAATAGGACGTTCGAAATTCAAAACTGGCTGAAAGGAAGAGAGAAAAATCTAGACGCATTATGACATTTAGGACATTAAAGCCATGGATTTTTTGAGTGGGAAGGGAGAGAAAAGCTCAAACCTGCAATAACTGTCTAACTACAGCAACCTGCTTACTCACGATGGCTGCAACCAAAGCTGTACAATCAACGTTGGTGTGCAAAGTAGGCTTTGAAGAACAAAGCAACACTCTGTCAACTGCGTTGGCGTCCACCCCGCACTGCAATAAGAAAGAAACATCATCTTTCTACACAAACCATTAAGGTACAACCCACAAATAATTACGATTCCTAAAAATCCAAAGGGAACAGCAACGAGCATTATCGACCTAGCAGGTAAAAGAGAATACGATACAAAAAAGTTTAGGGCGCAGAGACGCGTGATGAGCTCAGTAGCGCAATAATTGAATGCTATCGCAGTATCAAACGAGTGTACCATCTCTTAAAGTAGCAAGTTAAAGCAAGAATGTCAACTCGATGTAGCCGATCCCACCATGAGAAACGGCTTGGTTAAGGTTCAGGTAAAATATCAGCTCGGTCAATGCAAACATTGATGAGAATTGAATTGCATTCATAATATTGTTTGACATGACGAAGAAACACCATGCCCTTGAAAATATCAGTTTGGAACACACATACGATCAGAGGCACGCAGGGTGCAGGTGTGAACTCCACGCGTATAACTTTCAAATGACACAATCAAGAAATAGGAGTGATCAACTCACAAGTGGACATACGAACAGGAAAAGCTCGTCCTCAAGTAACCCAAGCAATGTACCATAGGTTGTCAATGGCAACAACCCACATAGACCATTACGAACTGTGCACGTTGATGGAATTGCACCGTCTAATAAAAGCATAGGTGCCTTAATAGATGAAATAAAAATAGGTTGGAAATAGAAAGGGGCACGCTAAACTGATGCAAGACCATATAATGACTGGAGAAAGAGAGAGAGAGAGAAGGGCTTCCTAAACCCACATGGTTAGAACTTTAAACGTTATGCAGCAAGTTTCCAACATAATTTACCTTGATAAGAGTGATAACGACATCAGTGAAACCCCTGCAGCTGGCTTTAACTAGTGAATGAACTGCAACGATAGGCCTGATCATATCAGATGCCATCAACAGCTCAGCAAGTTTTGCACGGCCATGGCTACAGGCTTCTAACAGAGCCTCCTCGCAAGCTGGCTGGCAAGCACCTGCTTTCAATAGTATCTCCAATATCTCATTATGGCCCTCCCTAACAGCAGCTGTCGATGCAAACCCTTTAAAGACCTTCTGGTTCACATCAGCGCCGACGCTCTGTTGCATAGAGAACAATAATATATAAATTATAAATAACTAATGCCCAGGGCCAAATCTGTAAAATGATTATCAAGCAAGCACGTGAGATACACATGCGCGCGCACACACATTCTTTGTTCCATGTTGTACTTAAATAGATTGCTTTACAAGAGAAGTAGCAGACCTTTACCATGCTTTGTATCCATGTCACACGAGTGTAGGTGTTGGGACAGAGAAGGATGTGGGTGCAGGTGCCAGTCACGACAACTTTCGAAAATCTCAAGTGCAATGGGAACGCGAACACACACACACATATCACTACAAATATACCTGATGGTATCTAGTAAAACTAAAAGAGAGTTTTCATAAGTTAAACTCTAATCAGTCAGTCTGAGTCAGTGTTGTTTGTATCTTATATTGTTTTTCTTCATACAACAGGTGTACTGTACTGTAGATTTTTAATTAAAAAATAGTTTAAAACAAAAAATAAATAAATAACAAGAAAAATCTAAATAATTATTATGAATCAAAATAAGCAAGAATAAATTTGAAAATTATATCAAAACTTATTTAAATTATTTAATAAAGTATCAAGCACTTAACGCACAACAATTTTCAAAGCAGCATTAATATAGATTCCAGTAATGAGATAACTTTCCAAAGAACTTATGGAGTAGCTGGATTCATGTCTAGTCATAATGAGATCATGGTCCAAATTAGGAAACCTAATTCTCCTCGAGATCAGAAGGAACCCTTGAATCTTCATAATATGGTCAAACGATAACCGCACCCAAGGATGTTTGGCTGTTTTCACTTTGGTCCGGATAGACTCAGGATAAAAGCCTGGTGCCCGTCCAGAACCATCCACACTTAAAAAAAGCGACACGCTGAGACCGGCATGCATTCCTATGCTCACTGTAAGGCGATCTTAATTACAGCAAAAAAGTATGGAGCTACAATAGGCTACCATTCCTCCAGTCCACTGTAAAGACCATCACACACATGGTACATGTGAAACTCAGTGGCGGATCTACAAACTCTTCTAGGGTGGTGGAGCGAACAGCCGCTCGAATGGTTT
Source organism: Brasenia schreberi (assembly GCA_036023115.1). NCBI lineage: Eukaryota > Viridiplantae > Streptophyta > Magnoliopsida > Nymphaeales > Cabombaceae > Brasenia > Brasenia schreberi. The sequence goes on along the minus strand of JAYKKT010000091.1, from coordinate 15,011,295 downwards.
AGGGTGGGACGGACTATGTATTATAGCTCATCGACCACATTGTTTTCGAAATTTAGGGCGGGCGGATGCCCCACCTTGGCTCAATATAGATCCACAACCGGTGCAACCCTTCACCATTCGTCCCCATCTTCAATCAAATGTTGTTCTGCCGAAATTGCAGAAAAGATAAATATATAAACGCACGAAAGAGCATTTAATGAATTTCGCAAAAGAAGAGTGCCTTCAAAGTTTAAACAGGTGATCTGCAAACCCATTAACAGCTCAGCCTTTCATTTCGTTTTCTATTTAAAACATTCAGATATCGACCAGGTGAATTGCATGATTTTGCTTCTGTAAAAGATCAATAAATGCATAAATAACTATTTTTGAATTATTTAACCATGCCTTTCAGATTAGGCAACTCTTTGCAACTACTATAGCATTATTTGTTTTTGTTACAAGAGGAGGCCGAAGCGGAGTCGAACTCCCCACCAACAGCAACGGCGCTAGAGCGCCCTGCCGTTGAGTAACGCTATCGGTGCACTATAGCATTATTTTTATTGGTCCAGACTGTATATAGACTATTCCAGCCTCCACATACAAATATAATTTCGAAATAAAATAAGAGCCAGTTTTATGCATGGTAACAATACTCAGATATTATATTGTCACAGCATTGATCTTATCTGTAATACGGCTGCTTAAGCCATGTGGTTCGATAATTCAAAGAAACCACCAACTAAAGGTCAGGGGACATGCAGTAAAGATGAACAGGGTAAATATTTCTCACCAGTGGTTAACTTCATAATATATGGATGAATGTATACTCTGCGATGCCTCACCGTCATGTGAGGACAAAAAGGCACATTAGATGATTTCTTCCTGACGAAGGTACATATTTGTACATACGTACTACGTCAAATATTAACTTCACGCAGCGCGTGCAAGGTATAGCGTCATAATTTAATATTAAAGACGAGCAGAACTACTGAAAGCCTCACATGAAGTTCACTAATCCAAGCCCGGTGAAACATCTATAAGCCGAAAATGCCAGGCGAGAGGTGGATTAAAGTTCATAGCAAATACCATGATTCAATTTCACCACGAGGATGACCCATTAGTAACTTAAAGAATTTACAGGGGATTTCTCCAAAGGCTTTTAAGAAACATTCGGATACATGAGAAAGGTACAAAGCAGAATTCATGCAGCAAGGATTAAAGATAATAGAGATGGGGAATCACGGGTATATCAAGAAGGTAATATGAATGACACGTTAGCGTTTGTTGAAGGACTAAAGATAAACAAAGCCTGGACGCAAGAATCGGACACTTGGTAGTAGATCCAGTTCAGTATATTTGGATTTCAGGCGGGATAGGGGATGTAATTCTTTCTACTTCTATTCTGAGAAAATGTGCTCCACTGACGTTTCCGAGTCATCCTTCCAAAAACCAGGCAAATCAAGCCGGTGAATGCTGCAGACGAGCAAAAACAAGTAAAGTTTCAACGTAGGTCGGCAACCATCGCCATCCTTAATTTGGAAACTCTTCAAAAGGCGCTAGTTTTCCACATCGGGTTGCTGGAATAATTTCTATTTAAGTGGGTCATCTACCAATGCTACTCCCTTTTGTCTCGATCCAGAAAAGGAAAAGAAAGGTCGGCAGATAGCATAAACGCTTTTTGGCTGTTTGACCACCTTTGGCCTCTACCCGAGACCATGCCAACCACTGAGCCAATCGTGGCGCAATCTCAAGAAGAACAACTATAGCCTACATGATTCAACAAGGTAGTCCTGAACCCCGTAGGGGCAGCCACAGAACTGCCTTCTCAATGGAATACGACCCCCCTAATGTTTTTGGCCTGACGCTCAATACAATAAAAGGAAGAGATAGATTCACACGAGCCTTGTGTCCCATTTATTCGAATAAGCTCTCCCTCTCTCATAAACAAAACTGCTAACATATCTAAGGAGAGCGCAGAAAGAGGATTCAAGAGCATCACATGAAAATGGTGCCCGTGATCCCAACCCAAATCACTTGGGGAGAAAATCAAACCGCGTCCCCCTACAAGCGGAAATGAAATCGAACAGCGAAACCTTTTCTGAAATAGTACATAGCTAATGGTTTTCTACATATAAGGCGGCCGTACTACTACTCTCCGGTCATGGATCATCAATATTGGGAGGAGGGCCGTTCCGAGGATGTAACCGTCATTTCTACGAAATTGAAAGCCAGAGCCAGAATATGGTACCTGATATAATTGTTTTTTAAGCACACGGCCCTAGACTTCCGAATGACGAAAATGCCTACCGAGTTCCCGAGATCAGCGCATAGGGAGACGGAGAGACGCGGAAAAGGAAAGCCTAGCTCCGAACACGCAGTTGAGCAGTCGGGATTTGGCAAGTCCAAGCGAGGAAGGAAGAGGAAGAAGATTGAAAATGATAAAAAAGTAGGAACAGGAGAGGCAGCAAATCTCCTTTACGGAGCCAGTGGGCAGGTCCAAAATAAGTTCCTAAACGAGGACCGCGATTAACCAAATACTTCATTTTAGAAAAGTTATCAGCAGCATCTCTACTTCACCAAATCAGAGGAACAGAGGAACAGATCGAAATAAGTTCCCAGCAAAAGACCGCCATTTGCCAAAATATTCCATATATGGAAGTTATAAAATCTCCGTTTTCATCCGTTCTCGCGGTGATCCACCAGGGAGAAAGTCTACCAATTCCTAGTGATGAAGAAGAATGAAAATTCTTAAGCATGTTTAGGGATTAGAGAGGAATGCCACGACAAGAAAGAAATGAGAACGACACCGAGAATATCGCAGAAAACATAATCCTAAAAAGCAGGAAAACCAGAAGAGATTTGGTCTGGAGATCTATAATGGACGCTAACGGGAGCAGACAATGGAAAGAAACCAGTCCTTTCAAAAGCAAGGAAATATTGCCGTCTCTACGCCAATAGATCAACAAACTTAATACAGAATAAGGGAGCATGAGATGATTTGACAAAGAATGTGAGAAGCATGGTAGCAACGCAACATCAACGAAGCAACAACGGGAAGAAGCAGAGGATAAAAATGATCTGAGCAGATATCAATAACAAGAAGAAACAGAACACTAGTATTGCGGTGAGATCCTCACCAGGAGCTTCCGTACGAGAGTGAGGTGCCCGGAGTGTGTAGCGACAAAGAGCGGCGTCGCGTCCGTCTTCAACTCCTCATCCGCCGCCACGATCTCGTCCGGCGCCTCTTCCCGTAGCACGGTCTCCATCCGACGCGCCTTCAGGCTAACCGTTCCGACGAAGTTAACGTCGACCAAGGGATTGGCGAGGCACTCAAGCGCACGCTTGACGTCCCCACAGAGACAAACCTCTACCAGCCTCTGCGATACCTCCGCCTCGTAGTCAACCGGAAACACCTGCTTGCCGGCGAGAAATCCGCCCGAAGAGTGCGCGAACACCGTCATCATCGTGATAGATAGGTTTTTCTCACATACCCACCGGAAAACACAGAGAGAGAGAGAGAGAGAGAGAGAGACTTTGAAATGCGTGAGCGGCAGAAAGGGAGGGAGTGAAAAGGCTGGTATTTACGGGCAGGATTTAACTGCAGGCCGGGTAAAATCTGACCCAGGTTAGTCTTCTCGGGTTTATCTGTGGGACCCACACATTGATTTACTGCCTCCTTCATTCTTTTTCCTTTTTTCTTTTCCTAATTTTTCTTGCTTTTTTATGCTGAGCCGAGGCTAGAAAAGGTCGGCTCACAACGACTCGGCTCTCTGTTGGTGTAAGCTTGCAACCTTTGGTCCTTCAGCCTGGACGCATATACTGTTTTGGGTCCCGGCATCCGGATAACAATCTCACACGCACACGAAAGTCACTTCCGGGTTGACCTGTTTTGGTCATAAATACAAAACGGCACAACATGACACGACTTATAACATGAGCTGCTAACACACACTCAAAGAAAAAACAAACAGTGCAGGAGGAGTTCACCCAAAGTGACACAAAACACAGCAAGTCGTGTTTCGGGTTGGCCTGATCCAAACAGTAGTCCTTGTATCAGACCCGACCCATTTCGTTTCGAGAGCCGCACCAATAGCTGCAGGAGTCATTCAATTTCCATTCCGCGAAATGAGAATCAGGAGGAATCAGACGATCTACTGTATTGCATTGGTTGGTGAAGGCGGCATTTAAGATTAGTGGCAGGATTCTGGACTCCATTTCCATGACAGTGATAGAAATTGACATAAATTATAAGCTCATAATTTAACAGTATGCGCTGTTATCTTACCAAGACGGTGCTCAGATTTCAGAAATGTAAGGTCTTCCTCCTTTTTGTCCAGACTAATATTTTTACGCAATTATGTTTTCAATCCCCTTTATTATTCTTGTTCACAAATAAATTTCATGCAAAAAGCTCAACATAGTATTCACAATCTCATACACAAATCTTGATAAGGTTTCAGTCCATCATATCCTTCTCTTTGCTCAGCCAGAAACCGCTTCACTTCGTTCAGCTAAATGTAGCTTACATATCCTTGCTATGCTCAACATATTTAATGCCGCTTCACTTCATTCGGTCCATCGTATCCTTTCCTACGTTCAGCATATTTAAGTGCCGCTTCACTTTGTTCAGGCCTAAAGTACCTTCGTTCAACGAGAAGTCGCTTCACTTCGTTCAATCCATCGTATCCTTCACTTCGCTCAGTCTGCTTTTGAGCTTTACTTCGTTCAGTCCATCGTATCCTTCCCTTCGTTCAGCCAAAAGCTGTTTTACTTCGTTCAGGCCTAAAATACCTTCCATTTCTATTGAATTTAGCCAATAGAGGTTTTGAGAGGTCAACTTGGACACATATTTTGGCATACCTTCAATCAAAACATATTTATCTCGATCATTATAAATCAATACTCACATAACTACCACAGCATGCATACAAGATGATCTTGTATCCAATATGCACGTCATAAAACAATTGTCAACAAGAATCATAAGCAAAGAACCAATATCAAAGCATAAGCAAATCAAATACATGATGCACATATAAAATAGCTCAAAACAACCTATAGCATGGTCCTACCTCAATTAGTGCATATATTCATATCCAAAACCCATGATACATATCATGTGAAGCCAAAATCCATATGTAATACCTCTAAATCATCTCATATTAAACCTATTCAAGCATAAAATCAACATCAAATAATAACCTGCATAATATTGAGACCGGTGGGTCAAAGCATGTGTAAATTAGAGTGGAAATGGTTATTAACTGATCTTATATTCTAATCGGATCCCACTAATGCTCCTAGATCTAATTTTTCCCATTAAACTCATCTTAATCTTACCATTAAACAGTAACATCATCCTCATTAAATTAAAGTACTCTCTACTGCAAGTCCAACACTTTAAACTGAGCTCGAACCAGACGACTTTGAAATCGTGAAAATAGTGAAAGTTGACCCAACTCTACCAGCTGACTTTGGGTTCCTAGTGGCTTAACCTCCCAAGACCACTCATCCATCGTGTTTGTACATGAGTACATGCTTCTTTGTGTGTGTGTGTGCGTGTCACCCGGGTTTGCTTGAGCAGGGATTAGACACTTTGAACAGATCCTCAATGCAATGGATCAGACCCATACCTAAAGGACTACTGCTTAAAAAATTGATTAAAGAAAATCAAAATATTGGAGGAGATTGTGTTTTAAACAACAAGATGAACAATTCATTAAGCCAAGAAAAGGTTCAGGAATAAGAATATTTTCCAAGGCATACAATCCACAATATACGTGAAATATGGGTTCTTATATTTCTATTAAAGATTCAAAATACCAGAAATAAAGTTTAAAAATTTGATTTCTCATCTCGTGCTTTAGGCGTACTTTTCTTTAAGAAAAAACACCATTTGCATGCAGTCACGAACACAGGGTGTGACATATATAAGATCATCAAAAAATAATTTCAGATCCAAGGGAGCAATATTTTTCTTTTCTTTCTCCTAATAATCTTATTCCCTGTGATTGCTAATTCTTCGGTAGATTGAATCATGTTCTTAAGATGTACATAGCTTAAAAGATGAGCAAAGCAGCTTCTTGGACCTTCCTTGCCACTTAATGATTGTTAATGAATGACTTCTCAATGGGATTAAGAGGCACAAAAATGGAACATCTTGGGTAGCCTAACTCACCTAACACAACACCCACTTGAGGTTACTCTTCTGAATTTCTCTCCAGTTGGTTCACCACACACAACACACGCACACACGCACACATGCACACACTTCCATAGTTAAACATCAAATAACTAAATTGATCAATTCAGTTGTTACTAAAGTCTAACCAAAACAGCTGCACAAAGAGCAATAGCTCATTTGAATAATGCAGCTACCTAAAGCTACATAAACAACAACAACAACTAAGCCTTTTCCCATACTAGATGGGGTCGGCTACATGGATTCTTTGTTTTCACATAACCCTATCATAATTTGTGGAATCCATAGTATATAAGTCCGACGAAGTTTTACGCCGGATATCGGAAGCCTCACGCAACCCTCCTTTATGCGGACTTGGGACCGGTCATACAAGGGTGATCCCTTACATGGGCGGAGTTTACTTAAAGCTACATATACTAATTAATTGAACATATATGATATCCAATCCAACTTCAATTGACTGGGACTCAGTACCCAAGTCATGTCCCTTTATTTTGAGTTAATTTTCAGCATGGTACATGATCCAGCTCTATGAAAACAAAGAATCTATGTAGCCAACCCCATCTAGTAAAAAAAAAGGCTTAGTTGTTGAGATTCCAACTCCAATATCTCATATTTGGACTCTCGCGGCTTCTGAGAATCCAAATGACTTTTGACGGAGAGTGTGGAAGCGATACAACTGGGAAAAGGAATCCTCTCCTCATATGAAGAAAACATACCCTTCGTGCGATATTCGTCCAATCAAATAACCATATCCATCAGCATTTCATGTAAGCTTAAGCACTGCTTCACTGGTAATTAACACTATTGCCAACACATTAACATTCTAATTCTAAATGATCTCTTCACATGACGTGTAAGGTTGCACATGATGTAGGTAAATGAATCGAGCAGATCATGGTTCAACTCAGCTTGCAAACTGAAGGAGCAAACATGAGCTGGTTCGTTAAGCTTTACGAGATGAATAGGAACAATTTGTGCTTCATTTAGCGTGTCTAGTATATGCTTGCTTAGTTCATTACATTTCCTCTTGATGCTGTGCTAGAAAACCATGTTAACCAACGCAAGTGGGTAACCAGGTGTTCGGCTTGTTAACACGAGTTTACATGCCAACACGAACTAGATTCTGAACTGAACAAAATTTTGATGAACGGCAGCCCCCGTTCGGTTGGTGCAACTCATCCAATTCCAACTAAAACAGAACCGTGTCGGGAACTGATTAAACCTAGAACCAGTGAAACCGAGCTGGAAATCGGGAACCACTTGTTTTGTTTTCGGATTCACCTACCGGAACCAAACTGGAACCAATGGTTTTTAACTGTCGTTTATGGGTTTGTTAATTTTCTTATTTTTTAAAATAAAATTATCAGTTCCATGACCAAAACCGTCTCGAAACCAACTGTTCATGAACTGTAACCGGAATCTACCACCTGGTTCTCTTTTTTTTCAATTTTCTTCTTCTTCTTCTTCTTCTTCTTCTTCTTCTTCTTCTTCTGCTTCTTTTACTTAAGAGTAACCTTGGAAGGGTTTTTTCATGGCAGAAGTTTGTGGGACCCTACCCTACTGAATTGGTATGCATCACAATGTCCTAACATGGCAGGGGATGGAACAATAATGGCCCTCTCACAAGACTCGTTTTCATTTGATGCTTCATGTGATGCCAATCGATCGGGTCTACCTTGATCCATACCCATTAAATAGTCTTTAAGCTAACCTAGTGAGGCTAATTAAATATGGTTCGCGGACAAAGTTATATATATATATATATATATATATATATATATATATATAATCCTTACTCTTAATTGGCAGGCTGTATATCGACAGACCTCTATCGGGGGTCGTACCCATGACCTACAACTTGAAGATTGCTTTTGCCTTGACCCCTCGGCCAGGAGCCAGGAGAAGGAGAGCCTTGACTCCTTACAATTTACTTATCTGAATATGGTTCTGCTTTTTTTGTTTCCATCCAAAACCAGCTACCACATATTTTGTTTAGTCAAATCCAGTAATATCGGGTCTGAATCCAAACACTCTTTGGATCCCTATATTGGGCCCGATGCACGACAGTTCATGGCTTCATAGCCCTGGCTTTGGCTTTATATCCAGTGATAAGGGACACCGGTTTATGGACAAGGGTGGTCGCCCACATGGGCAATAAACAACTCTGATGCAAGCTTGTCAAGTACTCCCCTCCAGCGGTCCCCTCCTAAAATTAGGGTACCCTACAAATCCTGAGTGCCAGGGGATTGCAAAATTGACAGTGGCTGGGGCTCCACCCTCACGGTAGCTATGTGGTGGTTGTCAGCTTCTGAAATGCCCCTTTCATATATGGGGAAAATGCACAATGGCTGGGGATTCTGTTGTTGATCAGGCAACATAAAACCCCAACACTAGTCCTTTTCTCCACTAGCTGCAGGTTTGCTTTTGCAATGCCAAAAAATTAGGAGTTAAGTCAAATTTAAATCAATAACTATAATTTAAACAGTGGACATGTTAAGATGAGTCACACAAGGACATAATGAGGTTATCATAAACAAATTGGGAGTGACATTAATAAACGATAAAATGAGAGAAAATCATTTCTAATAGTTTAAACACATAAAAAGACAACCAGGAAGTTCCGATAAAAATGTATGAGAAGCTAAATTATCAAAATATTAAAAGAGAAAGAAGAAAATCACAATAGTATTGAAAGAAAATAATAAAAGATGATTTACCTTATGTTGAGTTAACTACTAATATGACACATGATCGGATTCTATGAAAACAAAGAATCCATGTAGCCGATCCCATCTACTACGAGAAAAGACTTAGTTGTTGTTGTTGTAGTTCTTCTTTATCTTTACGGCTGTAAGCTGTGGCTGATAAATGAACTTAAGTTACGGGTTAATTGACTCTAATTAGTTCCTTCATGTTCGTTTGTGACCTTGACTGAGTGAACGCATTGGTTTTTCCACCGGTATTCTATTTTATCTTGAAAGATTTTTTAAGACACCTTAGGAAGTTTCGCTATATTGTATATAATTGCCTCTTGTTTACATCGACGACCTGGGAAACAGAGATCGATGGGAAATTACGTTATCAACACCTCGACCTCTTAACCGATTTAGACGTGGCCAGTTCGGAACTGGTCCGACGGTTCAAACCAAAATTGAGTTGGTCACCAAATTGTCAGTAACCGGAATCAGCGGTTCTGGTTCTGGAACAGTAATCAGAATTAAAGACCTCCCGATTCGGTAACGATTCAAGATATCCAAAAAATTGAAACTGAAATCCGTGTAAAAACCAATGGTTCGGTTCCGGTTCGAACCACTGGTTTGGCCTTCCAGTTCCCTCCCCTTGATAGTAGTCTCCTGTCATGATCTCTGGTTAAGTTGGCAACCTGGTAACAGACATGGACAATTCGACATGGAAATTACTTGTCAACTCCTTAGCACCAGGTACCTTCAAACAAACTCTATCTGGTTTGCTTTGAATGAAATACATGGAACTTGGGGGTGGCGTCCATTGTAGTAGGAACTCAGCGTGGTGGAACTGAAAACCAGGTAGGAGCTGAGTCGAGAAAGCACCATGGAATTTGGGTTTGGACACCGGGTCGGGGAGTTCCCCCCTTGTTAATAGAACCTTTCTAAGGTTGTGCCCCGTAAAATCAAGCAAGAAAGGTCATCGCTGTTGGTGGGGAGTTCGACTCCCTGAGGGTGCATGTGGGTGTGGGTGTTAGGCTTTGCCCTCTTCTTGTAACAAAAAAAAAACCACTATAATTCTCAATGATATTAGATATCAGGGACTGGGTCCTCCCCACTCTAGCAAAATTAGATGGCTTCTCTAACATATAGCAGATATTCATATTGTGAACATGTATATAACTACGATCAACATATCATAAGCAAGTCACAGTCGAAGTCCATAAGTAATGTGCTATTAGCTACTTTCATTAGGCATCCAGTCGACCACACCCATCTGCCATAAACCATGCCCCCAACTCGCCTCAGCAGCATGTTTATGCGTACACCTTCTATGCACGCACACAACCAACATCATAACTCGAACATACTAGCATGTCATTCATGACCAATAGTCAACACAGACTCCACACTTCCTCTTTACAAACACAAATATATTTACATGCACAGTAGAAATCATACAACTCAAATCAATCATCTTCGGCATCTCATATGCATTCCTGATCGATCAACAATTAACAAATCATTCTAAGAATCTAAAAGCATAAAGAAAGATAATTTATAATCAATAACATGCAAAATCACCAGTATCATATATATAAAGACAAGTTTATTCATCTACATCACACTATACCTAGATACATCTTGAAAAGTGAAGATCCACAATAGAATGTGTTTATATCATCTTCATAACATTTCAAAACACAGGAGAATCCAAGTTCAAACAACACTAAAATAGTCAAAAGGTAATGGGGTAATCTTGTTAAGGACTATTAGATCAAGCTTTGTCATTTAAATAAAGCTTAATTTAATCACCAACTAAGCATGAAAATATTATAAAACTATAGTTTAATCAACAACTAGTCCAGTGGTTGAAACCGTGCTTGAATTGGAGTCCAAAAGGCTCCGAGATTATCAATAAAACCAAAACAGGGTCCTCTTTGGATCATGGCTCTTGCCTTAACCAAACCAGATCAACCGGAACCACGAATGACCATGATTTCGGCCAAAACTGATCGTATAAATTCTCGACATACTCGTCTTTGAGAGATCTACTTGATGGCACCACTGTCGCTACCATTCAGCCATCTCGACAGAAACAGATAAAGATAAAAAGTAAACCCTAAAGTGAAATCTTGCCCATTTTCAATCAATACTCGACCAAAAAGGTCAATCTTAGAGTCAACATGTCCGCATCGATCTGCTACACATGCAAAATACCGGCGATTCACAAGAAATTAATAGAAACTTGAAGAAAATGACTTACCTAAGATTGCCGATTCCAGCTTAATTCTTCCACCAATGGCTGCCGCTCAGAATCTCTTGATATTCTAGGGTTCCGGCGACTCAGATGATCCTCCAACGGTTTTAAATAGCCATGGACGACTCCCAAACCTTTCGTTGGAACCTTCCGTATTTCTGCAATGGTTGTGTCTATCAGCTTCCATTGTTTTTTTTCTTAACATTGGGTTGTTAGAGTCTAGGCCTAACCCAGACACAGGAATTACACCACTTCCACCAAATCATGCTTGTGGCTCGCCTTGTTACAATCTTTTCCATTCTTGGTTTCTCATTTGCTTATAAAGAAAGGCCAAGCACTAAACTGAGACGAGCCGCAGATAAATGAAATAGCTCATACAATCAAGAAAACCTTAGCCTTTCCATGAAATCTTTAATGTGAAAACAAAGCCCTTGCACCAGTAAAGTCCATTGATAGTCATCTGGTTGCATGCTTGGCATGAGTCAAGATGAGCCAAATGTTTGTTATTGGCAGTCCACTTGTTACACGAAAAAATTACATTTCAAGTTTGGAACAGAATACAGCCAATCAATCCTAAAACTAATGCATGTTTCGCTGATTGGTGGTGGAATTTAATAACTTTTGTCAAAAAACAACGTGATTGGCAAGACATATTTGCACTAAAATCGCATTGTGGAGGATTTGGGTAGCAAGAAATGAAAGAGTATTTGAAGGTACAGACAAAATAAGGATCAGAGCTGTTTCTGTACCAAAATTGGCTGATGAAAATCGAGTCTTCACCTTCCAAACTCCCCCTTGTAGAAGGAATTTTAACAAATGGTTTACTGATTAATTCATGTATTCTGTGGGATATCCATGTATCCACTGTTTCTAGTTTCTAATGGATTCTGAGCCAACGTACACATATACAGACTCGTTTTTCCAATGAATTCAGTGTCTTTGAGGGGAAAAAAGGTTGCTCAGTAACAGCTTCAATGGCACACCTATTTGGGAACTTGCGAGAGAAGACAGCACAAAAGAAGCAATAGATGCTCTAATTTTGCACACAAGTGTCGCTCCTTAAGGGCGACTACACCTCCTTGTCATTCGATGTATGAGCTAGTGACACATGATAAAATGCACAACAGATCTGTTTGCAAGGCTGATCTATATACATGGGTGCAGGTGTCACACAGGAATTTCCAAAATTCATGACACAGGCTGATGCTTTGCTCTCTTTCATGGAAGTGTGGGTGTGCGATGTCAGCAGGGGTCCAGAGCCATAATCATCTAGTTCACATAATAATCACCCAGAAAGTCCCAAAATTAATCACTATGATCTATGAGCACCAGGAAACCATGCAACTACACAATAATCACAGGTTAACGAATACATAAGAATTTACAAAAGAACAACGGACCTTTTCCATTCTCGCCACCAAGCACAACTAAACCCATATTCAAGTGAAACATAAAAGATACTGTTCACAGTCCAGGGTATGCCTGAGCATTCGAATGTAAACCATTCGATTCACTGAAATCCATCACTTTTTTCTCTTTTTCACAGAGAAATCCATCATTTCAATCATATAGATAAGGTGGAACATAATATCCGAGCCCATCCAAAATGCATTGATTCAAAGTGCCAATTAATCGATACAGAAAGCCCTGATTGCCCCATGTAACGTACCAAGTAAACAACAAAATTTCAAATAATATTACCTTTTCAACTTCTTTCCTCCTCTGCCTTCTTCTTCTTCTTTTTCTTATGTTTGTTTGGTGTTTCAAAAGGCATTTTCAGCTTCATCCTTTCCACCGGCTTTCTTCTTCTTTACAGTACCATTCTGCTCCAAGTTACCATTGTTTCCGGAATTTCCATTCAGGTTTATGGTTTCATCTTCGACTCTCCGATGCTTCTCCCCCTTCTTTTTCTTCTTTTCTTTTTCTGGCTCAGCTGAGGCAGCATCTGCCAAACTCGGTGGATTCTGCATCAGTGTCCTCAGCTACTACAGTCCCAACTTTCTTTGCCTTGCTTTTCTTCTTTGCCACGGCTTTCTCGTCTGCATCATTATACTCCTTTTCTCCATCTGGATGCATCATTCAATTACAAATTATACAATCAGCAACATTTGTTCTGTGTTTCACGGAACGCTATAAAGGTAACAGGACCAGATTGTATGTCTGTTGTCAAAGGATAGCAATAAAAAAAAGTGATGACATACTATACAGCTTGTATCTCCAAAACCTCCTGTATCTCCAAAACGTCTTAAGAAAGATCGCTGTCCAACATATGCACTGTTTATTGGACTATTTGCCATGTGTAAGTATCCACTATGGACTTGCATGTTTAACACAATTCAGAATAGTACACCAATTCTTAGGATCTAATATGAAAGGAGATGCAACCATTGGTTGCTGTGATGCCTCAAGGATGGATTATGCTATGGTTGAAACATGACAATCAGGAACTAGCTCCTTCAGACAACTGAAGCTATTTACTTGGAAGATCAAACAAATGGAAAGAGGGTAAGTTCAAGACCTCAAGCCTATCTCAAGTTCAAAGTTCAAACCTTAGCTTTAGATCAATATGATCCAAAAAAGTGAAAAGTTTATTATCACAAGTGGTATGATAGACTCCAAGCACTTGTTAGATGACAAGCCTTTTCATAAATATTGTACAATATTTGTATTTACTATTTGGTCATATTAATCAACCTAATAATGAATGTCATTTGAACACAAACCAATTAAAAAAGGCTAGTAACATGACCAACTCAAATTTATAGTTTTCACATCACTGAATGAAGAACCAGCAGCAATTATTGGATTGTGCACTATGCCTTTCTCAGCGAAAGACGAGCCATTAAGGCCACAAATATTATAAATGATGCACCAACCAACGACATTGCTCTCCATGGAGGAAGTTGCATGCAGAACTTGGAGATGATAACCACATGCACTGTGGCTTCAAGGCGTTATATAAACCATCAAGGATTCATAATATAGGTTAAAATGCAAATACATGTTTAAATCAGAACACAATTTACCTACTAAACCTTCACTTTTGTTATCACATAAACCATCCATGGCTGCTTTCATCACATCAGCATTCTTGCGAGGAGCAACTCCCTTGTCATAAAAGTCTAATCTCTCCTCAACCTGCGCTCGGAGATTTTCACCAAAAATGCTGGTGCTGGTCTCTATACATTCATTTCATATTAGCCAGTTGACAAAGCAAAGGATTCTGTTGAAGTCATGAGGCAGAATATAAAAGTCATCAAATATAGCTTACCTGAAAAGCAATCTATACGTGATGCAATTGAACATTTATTTGCAAGGTATCGAGCCATACGGCCTTTGTTCCGAGCAGATGCACGACCAATGAAAGATGAATGGAAGATAAGACCATATTTAGGGGTGTTTCCACGGGTTTTCAATGCCCTGGCATAGACAAAGAAATCACAGCATGAAGATCCAATTTCCAAGGCATGTGATTTCAAGACAATAAACGAAACAGTTGCCCTTTTTCTAGGCAATGCTAAAGCCATTTGGAAGCTTAGAATGCCCTCACAAACTTATTGTAGAGAGAGAGAGGTGCTTGATGGAGTCCACCAACTAAAGAACAAGTGAAAGATGAACATAAGAAATCCTATATTTCAGTAACCTAAACTATTACCAGACAAGATCCTCAACTACTTCCCAACGGATTATGGGGTTATCTATATGTCTAGAATGTGAAGAGCAAGTCATCGTCTAAACGTGCATAGTTCAGAATCATGAAAAACATGCTCATCTATTAATGATGTAAGGTACCTGAAAAGGGCCTTTTCTGCACCAAGAATTTGAAGAGTAGATGCAGGACACTTGGCAAGATTTGTAAGGCTTCCCGCATGAGAAATCAAGCGGGCACCAACCATTTCACCAATCAGAGAAGCCAAGTTTGGTGCAATATCCTGCATCTTAGTGACAAGATATTCATGCAGCTCTTTTCTGAATTCAGATAGATTCATCACTCTTTGAGCAAACTGTTGAACGTTTGTCAGGTCAATGATAGATAAATCCTGTCCTGTAAAGTTAATGCAGCCAAAAACATAACATGGAACAACAACAAAGCATGTTTTGAAAGACTTACCCATCGATTGGGTAGCTGCTACAAAAATCTCTCTTGCTTTTTCCTCATCACCAAGAATTTCTGCTAGCTCAGGAATGGAATCTTCTTTCAGAGTAGATTTGTCCTTTATGATCTTCACGACTTTGGCATAAAGATAATTATCATTTACAATCTTGGCAAGCTCAGGAAAATGCCATGAATACCATTCCCTGCATGCATATGTGTCAAAAATCAAACATAAGGCCCAAAAAAGCAATGAGAATATAAAAAAGGCATTGACATAACGCAAAGTAATGGCATTGTTCTTTGCTTCAATATACTATGGCAACAAGATACTACGGATTCTAGTGATAAGTCTTATGGCATTCTCATGATTTCATCAAGAGAGACTTCTGAAACAATGATGATATATCCTTCTTTTGTTTCAATATTTTCTGTTTGAGAAGTATTTTGAGTGTGATACTTTTGTAAACAAATGATGTTTGACATAAAATTCCAGCAATAACACAGGAATTACAGTTGCAACTCTATGCATCACCATCATCACAATTAAAAGATGATCTCAGCAGGGGTGGAGTTTGTTTTTTGTCAAAAACTTCATTAGAGAGAAGGAATATGGCCAGCATAAATTTTGAGTCAGGATCAAGTGCATATGCATGACATAGAACAGAAACAGAAATTGCACAGGGTGGAACATAAAAGGGGACCTTCCTCATTTGAAGTCAAACTCAAAGCAGATTTAACATCTGAAACTAGGATTTAAGCAAACATTCTCATTTTGAAGTATTTCCATACCCATCCGCCCAACATTTCCTTTGTCAAAATAATTCCACCAGTAAATGAGAGGAAGATGAAGAATGGTAGTGACACAGAAAAATGCCAGGCATTTGGTTTATTTGATGAAAATTCCAAACCTTAATAAGAAAAGCTCAAAGCGAGAAACCTAAGCTTCAAACCCCAAAGTTAAAACCTTTAGAACATATGTAGTTAATGTATTTGATAGAAGCAACATCCCTTTTCCTTTCATAAAAGCAAGAAGGGTTTATGCAGTACCAGATCAGCTGCCCATGCTACGGAACAGACTACTTGCCTACAAGTCAAGACCAAACCCCTAAGCTGATAAGTTATGCCTTCGAGGATAAGCAACATGTGCAACATAGCCCTCACATTGGAAACGTATCCTAAACGATCCCATCATGAATAATATTGCCAAAAGATAACGGATAATCCCATTAAATTCCTAAAAACAGATTAGTGTACATTTAACCCACCAAACATCATGGTTCCGTCCTTGAACAATTTTTTCATGCTTGACCTACAAGCTAATACCTTACAAATAAGCAGCATGCTTTGACACAATGTAGAGAAGACAGATTTTAAAACAATGAAAATAATAAGAAAGGACAACCAAGCCAACCTGATCCTCATGGAGAACAAGTTAATATCTTTGTCCAATGTGTCAAGGAGAAAAATCGCCTGAATAACCATATTATCCACACGATTAACATTAAACTTAACCTTCGCACGGCTGTAACCATGTGCTAAACCCAACTGAGCCTTCTCCAAATCCGCTTGCTGTTTGGTGAGCAATAAAACGTAAAAACTCAGAACAAGTGTTTTCAGAAGTAATAGTCTATAGCCAGCAAATAGACAAAGAAATCGGCAGACAACAAACACTAAGAGCTTTGATGAATCTTTCAAAATGCAGGCGAATGCCACGCATAAGTTCAGGAATATGTCCACCGGCTTGACAAGGAATCCCAGTAACTTCAGAAATCGGTGAACCGAGCTTTGGCTCACAAAAACCTAAGTTAAATTTGGCCTTTTTCCCCGCCTTAACCTTTGTAAAATTGAGCTCCAGAAAGTTCCTCAATTCTTCCGTTAAAATGCCTGCAACACCATAACCAAAAGCCAGCTAAATATAGAATCATGATGCCCAAAACAATCATCCTATTCTTGTATGAAAAATTAATTAAAACCCCAATATTCATCCACAAATGAAGCTAACATTAAGAAAGTGAAACACAACAACAACAACTAAGCCTTTTCCCATACTAGACGGGGTCGGCTACATGGATTCTTTGTTTCCACATATCCCTATCGTGTGCCATGTTAGCAGTTAACTCCCAATAAGCTAGATCATTCTTTATTGTTTCTTTCCAACACTTTTGTGGTCATCCTCTACCTCTTTTAATACTTTCCAAATTTAGTTTTTCTAACCTTCTTATAGGTTCTTCTTTTGATCTTCTTTCTATATGTCCAAACCATCTTAAACGATGTTCTCTCATTTTATCCTCTATTGGTGTCACTCCTAATTTGTTTCTAATAACCTCATTATGTATACGGTCTTTTCTTGTATGACCACTCATCCATCTCAATATCTTCATTTCTGTCACAGACATCTTTTGTACATGTTGATGATTAACTGCCCAACACTCGGAACCATAAAACATGGCAGGCCTAATTGCTGCTCTATAATATTTACCTTTTAATTTTAATGGTATCTTCTTATCACAAAGAATACCTGATGCTCCTCTCCATTTTAACCAACCAGCATTAATTCTATGTGTAACATCTCCATCAATTATTCCATCACTTTGAAAATTTGACCCTAGGTATTTAAAACTTTCCTTTTGGGGAATGCAATGTGTGCCAATTTTAATTTCTATGTCCTCTGAAGTAACCAAATGATCAAACTTACATTCCATATATTCTGTCTTTGTTCTACTAAGTTGGAGGACTTTGCTTTCTAATGTTTCTCTCCATAGTTCCAATTTTCTATTAATTTTTTCCTTAGACTCCTCCACTAATACAATATCATCTGCAAATAACATACACCAAGGTACTTCGTCTTGAATATGTTTTGTTAACTCATCCATCACCATTATAAATAAGTATGGACTTACAGTTGATCCCTGATGTAACCCAATATTAACTTCAAAGAAGTCTGTCGTTCCTTCACGAGTCCTCACACATGTTTTTGCACCATCATACATGTCTCTTACAAGGTTAATATATGTCAATGTGATACCTCTTTTTTCCAAAGTTCTCCAAAGAACATCCCTCGGTACCCTATCATAAGCTTTTTCTAGATCAATAAATACCATGTGAAGGTCTTTCTTTTTGGCTCTAAAATGTTCCATAAGACGTCTCAAAAGGTGAATCGCTTCAATAGTAGATCTGCCTGGCATGAATCCAAATTGGTTCTCTGTTGTACTTGATACTTGTCTTAACCTACGTTCGATAATTCTTTCCCATAATTTCATAGTGTGACTCATTAACTTGATACCTCGATAATTCGCACAATTTTGAATGTCTCCCTTGTTCTTATATATGGGTATAAGTGTACTTGCTCTTCATTCCTCAGGCATCTTTTGGTTTTTCCATATTTCATTAAATAGTCTTGTGAGCCAAGTGATTCCTATTTCTCCTAGTATTTTCCAGATTTCTATAGGAATATTATCTGGTCCTACCGATTTACCACCCTTCATATGTTTAAGAGCCTCTTTGACTTCATTCTTTTGAATACGTCGGTAGAAATTGTGGTTTATACACTTTTCTGACTTAGCTAAATCTTCTAAACTAATACTAACATCTTTATTTTCATTAAAAAGATTATAAAAATAGTTTTTCTATCTATTTCTTATATCATCATTTGCCACTAGAATTTTTTCATCCTCGTCTTTTATGCATCTAACATAATAAAGATCTTTAGTTTTCTTATCTCTAGCCCTAGTTATCCTAAAAATATCTCTTTTACCCTCTTTTGAATTGAGTTTTTGCTTCACTAACGACCTTTTTCACTTCCTTCTTTGCTTTCTTATAAGCTTCTAAAGTTTCACTAGTTTTCTTAGCATAATGTAATTTGTAGCATGCCCTCTTTGCCTTGATTTTATTTTGTACTACTTCACTCCACCACCAAGCTTCTTTTTGTGCCGGTACACCTCCCTTAGATACCCCTAACACATCTTTCGCCACTTTCCTAATATGTATAGCCATATTGTTCCACATATCACAGGGTGTACCAACATAATTCCAAACATCTCCTTGAAGGACTTTCTGTTTAAATATATCTTCTTTCTCACTTTTCAGGTTCCACCATTTAGTCCAAATAACTCGATGCACTCTTTTCTTCTTTGTCCATTTTTTTATTTGTAAATCCATAACTAAAAGTCGATGTTGGGTGGTTAAGCTTTCTCCTGGAATTACCTTACAATCTTTACAACACGCTCTATCTTTTTTTCTACAAATAAAATAATCAATTTGTGTTTGTGATAAGCCACTCTTATAAGTAATTAAATGTTCATCTCGTTTTTTGAAGATTGTATTGACTATAAAGAGATCAAATGCCATAGCAAAATATAAAATCTCCCTACCTTCCTCGTTTATATCCCCAAAACCAAAGTTTCCATGAATCCCTTGATATCCTAATGCCTCTTTACCGACATGTCCATTTAAATCTCCTAAACAAATCAACTCCCTTTGTGGAATCTTTTGAAACACCTTATCTAACTCTTTCCAAAAAACTGTTTTTATACTATCTTCTAGTCCTACTTGGGGTGCGTAAGCACAAACTATATTCAAAACCTCTGCTCCTAACACTAATTTCAACATCATGATTCGGTCACCATATCGTTGTATGTGTACTACACTCTCCTTTAAATATTTATTTATGATAATACCAACTCCGTTTTGAGTCTTTTCTTTACCTGAGTACCATAATTTAAAACTTGTATCCTCTATCTCCTTTGCTTTTTCTCCAACCCATTTTGTTTCTTGTAAACATAGAATATGAATCTTTCTCTGAATCATAGTATCTACCACCTCTGTTAGCTTACCAGATAATGTTCCGATATTCCAAGAACCAATACAAATCTTATTATCTAGGACTAGCTTCCTTACCCCCCGCATCCGTCCATAATCAAAATGTGGAGACCCTCTCTGAAAATTTTTCACTACATTCGAGTAGCAATGTAGCGGGACTAACTTCTTTACCCACACCCATCCATGACGTGGGAACCCTCTCCGCAATTGATTCACTACATTTGGGCGAAAATTTAAAATATAGAAAACACAATAACAACAAATTGAAACACGTAACATATTCAACACGTAACACAATAACGACAAAGTGAAACACAATAACAAAAAATTTAGAAAATATAGAAAACATCAATCACTAACCCCAGGATGGTAGCCTTACAAAAATCCAATTGAAACACGTAACAGATTCAACATAAAAACAGTCTCCCATCAAGAAAACCAACCCTTGAAGCGGTTTTGCAGACCGACTACCGTTGTTCTTGGTTGCCGGAGTCCGATATAGCTTATGTTCTCCATCTAGTTCTCAAGTACACCTGCAGCGGAAATGTTGTGTCGTTTGAGGTTTCCTCACAACGGCTTTTCCAGAGAAACATTTTTTGTATTTTTCTCGTATATCTCTATGTATGCATTGCTCTTATTTATAGAGCAATGCCTGCTCCACGTCTCCCAGTTTTCCAATTGGATTTTCCTCATCTGGATCATCCACATCCGGACTGATACCAAGTTTTCCAATAACGGTCCGGCAGTTACCTGACCCTATCTGTAACTCTTGACACGGTAACGATTTGGATGGCCAGTACAACTGTTACCGTGTTGAGTTGCCGAGAATGACGATTCTTTAACATCTCCTATTTGGCCATTCGAGCAAAGTGCATTAACATACAGGTTTTCCTCCCACTTTTGTAGGGTTTACCTATTAATGTCAATTCATGATTGTTGTTGCAATGACTCCCCGTTGTGTGGTTATTTCCCTACACAACTATCAAATATACCTCAAACCCATGTTCTCAACATGTTTTGAGAATAGTTCTTCTATTATGCCTTTAGTCAAGGGGTCCGCCAACATATCATTTGTTGGCATGTATGAGATGGATATTTCCTTACTCATAACCATATCATGAACATAGTGGTATTTAACCATTATATGCTTGTTTTTTTAGCAATCAGCTTCACTCTTGATAAGAGTAATTACTGCATTGTTATCACAATAAATGACAACAGGCTCGTCGGTTATTTCCAACTTCAAATCACGTATGAAGTGACTTATCCAGACAGCACTCGTTGAAGCCATTCGAGCCAAGTGCATTAACATACGAGTTTTCCTCCCACTTTTGTAGGGTTTACCTATTAATGTCAATTCATGATTGTTGCTGCCATCACTCTCCATTGTGTGGTTATTTCCCTACACAACTATCAAACATACCTCAAATCCATGTTCGCAACATGTTTTGAGAATAGTTCCTCTGTTATGCCATTAGTTAAGGAGTCTGCCAACATATCATTTGTTGGCATGTATGAGATGAATATTTCCTTTCTCATAACCCTCATAACCATATCATGAACATAGTGCTATTTAACCATTATATGCTTGTTTTTTGAGCAATCAACTCCACTCTTGATAAGAGTAATTGCTGCGTTGTTATCACAGTAAATGACAACTGGCTCGTCGGTTATTTCCAACTTCAAATCACGTATGAAGCGACTTATCCATACAGAACAAACTACATACTCAACTTCCTGTGTATGCAATGCTATACAACCCTGTTTCTTGCATGCCCAAGAAACAACACCACCTCCAAATAAGAATATTGGACCCGAGGTTGATTTGTGTCATCTTTTCTCCCAACAAAGTCAGCATTTGAGTATCCTACCACATTCAGTTCATCTGCTTGAAAACACAGTTTCAAGTCTCTTGTTCCTTTCAGATATCTTAAATCCTTTTTACATCTATCCAGTGCTGTCATCCAAGATTACTTTGATATTTGCTTACAAGACCAACAACAAAGCTGATATATGTCTTGTATATAACTTAGCATACATCAAGCTACCTAAAGCTTGTGCATAAGGAACATTAGGCTTATCGTCTCCTTCACCGGGACAATCAGCCTTACTAATTTTAACCCCTTTTGCAATAGATGTATCAACCGACTTGCATTCACCCATTTTGAACTTCTTGAGGATATAGTCACCTTCTTGAGTAATTATCGATAAAGGTTATAAAAATAAACATTTTCACGATGTGACCTTACTCTAAATGGTCCACATAAATCTGTGTGAATGACCTCCAACAGGGTTGTTGCCTTTGTTGATTCCTAGGAAAAAACTTTTCTTGTCATTTTTCCTTATATACAAGCTTCGCACTTGTTGAAAGTATTTTCCTCAAATCCACGCAGTAAGTCAAAGTTGGATAATTTCCTCAACTTTTCCAAACTTATATGCCCAAGGTGTTTATGCCACATATTCACATCTACATTAAAGTCTGGAAAAGTTGTTTATGAAGGCAACTAAGAATGAGGCATAAACAACTAAGAAGGGCATAAACAACTAAGAAGGTGACTATATCCTCAAGAAGTTCAAAATGGGTGAATGCAAGTCGGTTGATACACCTGTTGCAAAAGGGGTTAAAATTAGTAAGGTTGATTGTCCCGGTGAAGGAGACGATAAGCCTAATGTTCCTTATGCACAAGCTTTAGGTAGCTTGATGTATGCTATGTTATATTCAAGACATGATATCAGCTTTGTTGTTGGTCTTGTAAGCAAACATCAAAGTAATCTTTGATGACAGCACTGGATAGATGTAAAAAGGATTTTAAGATATCTGAAAGGAACAAGAGACTTGAAACTGTGTTTTCAAGTAGATGAACCGAATGTGGTAGGATACTCAGATGCTGACTTTGCTGGGAGAAAAGATGACACAAATCAACCTCGGGTCCAATATTCTTATTTGGAGGTGGTGTTGTTTCTTGGGCATGCAAGAAACAGGGTTGTGTAGCATTGCATACACAGGAAGCTGAGTATGTAGTTTGTTGTATGGTGCAACCAGTTCTGTATGGATAAGTCGCTTCATACGTGATTTGAAGTTGGAAATAACCAACGAGCCAGTTGTCATTTACTGTGATAACAACGCAGCAATTACTCTTATCAAGAGTGGAGTTGATTGCTCAAAAAACAAGCATATAATGGTTAAATAGCACTATGTTCATGATATGGTTATGAGGGTTATGAGAAAGGAAATATTCATCTCATACATGCCAATAAATGATATGTTGGCAGACTCCTTAACTAATGGCATAACAAAGGAACTATTCTCAAAACATGTTGCGAACATGGATTTGAGGTATGTTTGATAGTTGTGTAGGGAAATAACCACACAATGGAGAGTGATGGCAGCAACAATCATGAATTGACATTAATAGGTAAACCCTACAAAAGTGGGAGGAAAACTCGTACGTTAATACACTTGGCTTGAATGGCTGCAACGAGTGTTGTATGGATAAGTCACTTCATACGTGATTTGAAGTTGGAAATAACTGACGAGCCTGATTGCTAAAAAAACAAAGCATATAATGGTTAAATACCACTATGTTCATGATATGGTTATGAGAAAGGAAATATCCATCTCATACATGCCAACAAATGATATGTTGGCGGACCCCTTGACTAAAGGGGTAATAGAGGAACTATTCTCAAAACATGTTGAGAACTTGGGTTTGAGGTATATTTGATAGTTGTGTAGGGAAATAACCACACAACGGGGAGTCATTGTAACACCAATCATGAATTGACATTAATAGGTAAACCCTACAAAAGTGGGAGGAAAAACCGTATGTTAATCCACTTGGCTCGAATGGCCAAAATAGGAGATGTTAAAGAATCGTCATTCTCGGCAACTCAGCACGGTAACAGTTACAGTCCGAATGTGGAGGCTCCGGATGAGGGAAACCAGCTCAAAAACCGGGAGACATGGAGCCCGCACTTATCACTCCACTATAAATAAGAGTGGTGCGTATACAGAGATATACGAGAAAAAATAAAAAGCCGTTGTAAGGAAACCTCAAACGACACAACATTTCCGCTAACATTTCCCCTACGGAGAACATAAGCTACATCGGACTCTCGCAACCAGGAACAACGGCAGTCGGCTTCCCAAACACCATCAAGGAGGACATATACATATATATATATATATATATATATATATATATATATATATATATATATAGAGAGAGAGAGAGAGAGAGAGAGAGAGAGGTCACAGCTTATAGCAAACACAAGAACAAGCCATTGAGGAAAGCTGGTAATGAACAAGCTCGAGAACAAGCAAAAACCAGCAAGACACCCAAACCAGGATGAAATCTAAAAACAAGCAAAAAATGATACCTATCATAAAATTCATCGAAATAATCCCTCCCCGCCGATCTAGAGAGACGAAATTCGAAGCATTCTTAAACATTCTAACACCAGGGAGCGCTCCTGAGTCTTGGCGCAGAACGGGGGTGTGAAAAGTACCAACCTTCGGAGACGGCGTTGCATTGGTTGAGAGCATCGGAGATCGGAAGCAGAGGAGAAGGGCTGGAAAGCGGTGAGCTTCACCACCTGGCCGAAACGATTGAGGTCGCTGACGGACTCGCGGACGGCGTCGGTGTTCTCGCCGATCTGGTCCGTGCCGTAGGCGTGGAACAGAGCGAACCCCGACGCTGACTCGAAGAGGAGGTACATCGGCGTAGCCATGGTCGGCAGAACCAAAAGAAGCGACCAGCAAGCTTGACTGTCGATGGAGGCTTCCACTTCACACACACACACAGAGAGGGGGGGTGGGGGGGGGGTTAAAGTTCCCCTTTGTTAGGGTTCCAGCGCGCCACTTGGAGAAGTTACGATAAAACAGGTCGAACACGACGCGGTTTCAATATTTTTGGGTAAACCTCTTTTCTTTGTTCATCTTAGCATTCTCTCTCTTCCATTTACCGGGTAGACACGGCGGGTAACCTGGCAAAAAAATTTCGAAACTAAAATCGATCAAACTGGACTTAAAACCGGAGATCATTCTGTTCGTTTCCGGTCCCACCTTTTAGAGTGTATTCGATATAAGGTTACCAGTGAATCAAACTTGATTTTTTATTCTAACAGTTTTAAGTTCTATTATGCATGAAATTCATCGTTAATATAGAACTATCGATCCATTTGAGTAAAAAATTTAAGCACATGAGAGAAGATGGACTGCAAAACTAAACCCAAAGACTTCACACGAAAACTCAAACACATATTTTCTCATGTTTCTATCAGGCTTTGCACAAATACCCAAGCTTCAATCTAAATCGTGACTTAAATAAAAAATTATTGTTCTTCGTAATCATGATTATAAGCCTAAGTGGGTCCAAACTTAAAGTTCTAGTAAACATGAGAATTAATATCTATTAGCACCTATGCGTATATACTAGTGCAGCCACTAAAGTAATCATCTCAAAATATACGACTCATGCGTATGAGCATCTATGTGAAACTTCACATTTGGAACTGTGGAAGGGACTTGATTTTAGAGAGGTCCGGAGCTGAAATGATTGATAAGGACGAATTTAAGATTTGGATTTTTAAAGAATCAAAAATCAAATTATTTTCTCCTTTAAGGTTGCAATATATTTTGGTGTTAAAAAAAATTTTGAAGAAAAGGAAAAGATAGCAAAGAGTACCAGGTAAAAGTCTAAAGTTTTCTATATTCTGTCCTTGCATATCAAGTATATATTTCACTCATGTCATCTAAGTTCCATTCTTTTTAACAATAAATAAGCCTTTTAATATTCAACATCCATCCTTTTCTTTTGATACATGTTTAAGTACATCATGCTAATCCTTTCTCAGCTTCTATAGGTAATATTCCAAAAGCAAGTTGACCACAAATAGCTAAGGGTATTTCTCCTTGAGCTCATTAATGGTTGTCATGCAATCTTCTTTGAAGATGATAAGTGGTATGTCTTGTATAATGGGTGAGTGAGGTTGGGGATGAGACTTAAACCCAAAAGTTATTTTCAAGAAGTGACAATCCAACCTAACTGAGTGGAGATCCTACAAAGTAGGTTCAATGTGGTATTAACAAGTTGTTGGGTGAATATAATAAAACATGATGATATGTGATACTTTTAGAATTTGTTATTTATCTCTTGTAAATCTAAAGTGTCATGACTGCAATCTAGTAAGAGATTATTCTCTAAATGGGATCAAGTCTTATAAATGGATATTAGCAGTACATCCTCTCATCTCATATGCCTACCTAAGTGATTGATATTGTAAGGTTGTAATAATAGAATTGGGTTGTTCCTTGGAATCAATCATGATACAAGATATGAATGCATGGTCATTAATGCATCAACGCTAAAGATCATGTTATAACATTTATTATGTTGTTACAACACCTTTACACCCAAGGTTCATGTTAAGGATTTATGTTTACCTAGTTCTTGTAAAGGTCATATTAGATAACTTAGGTAACGAGTGAAACTAGAAGGCACTATTACTGAAAGCATAATATGATGATTGAGTTGATAGGACACTTTACACTTCATTGTTGTGGGGATTATTAGAATTAATGTTAAATAATGATAGTTGGATTAATTAAATCCATGTGCATTAATTACATTTAATTCATGTTAAATATCACTAAACATTTATGTGATGTATCTTTGATAAATATGAAAGTCTTAAAATGTAAAAGTCACACGTGAGTGAGGGACTTGTGCATGATATGACTAAGAGACAAAGTTTATCGCCATATTAATGGTGGAAGAATCCCACGTGTCCTTTTATATAGATGATAACTCATGAACCTTAGTTGAAAGAGCTTAGAAAGAATATAAATGACCACATAGATATGTGCACACTAAGTTGGGCCTAGATTTAAGCTTGAGAGTGGTCTTCGGTCTATCTTTTGCAAGAAAAAGTTTTGATCTAACGATCAAATGGTTCCTACACGAGAATGGTTATGCGTGAAGTCTACTTCTCCTCTATAGTTATTGTATGTTTGTTGTTTGATCAGCTACTAGGTGACTAAAGCATGGTCAATGATAGTCAAAGTCTAGGTACGTGCTCTCATTGTGGACCATTTTATTAAAGGGTGTTGATTATCTAAGACAAGTTTGTATGGACGACTCAATCAAATAAGTCTACTCGTTATCGTTTCTGCTTTGCTCATTTTCTACATTGTTCGTAATGGATTTTTTGGGAACAATGGTTGTTCTGTGATCACATTGAATTGGCAGTCACACACTAGATTAGGGCCTCGCCATTGGGATGACATAAAATAAAACAAGTGCCTCTCTTCTTTCAATGAGATGAGCGCACAACACAATATGAATGTCACGATCGCCAATCGTCTAATATCATTCAGTTAAGTGTATTTAGTTTATAGCATCTTTTCTTTTCAAGCAACAAATTATTGGTGGACTGCATCTACTGATTATATAGAGTTTCACACAATGGAGCACAAATTTGTTCAAATTAATTTGCATGCGAAAGAAAAATAAATTATTGTTTTTTCCATAGCAAAGATTCATATCCATTTGAAGAAAAGAGAGTAGAATTTAATTTGTTATTCAGCAAGAGCGAAACAAGGGTTCTCTTCAATTCTAAAGTTATCTTTCCACCAGTAAGAGGCAGAATTCACATTTGGAATCGTATGCTTAAAATGCTTCAGAAACATAACCATAGGATCTTGATTATTCCATCTATAATAAAGTGCTTTCTATTGTTGGTGGATCTAAGAAAACATTTGGACCAACTATGTGTTATAGCCTATGTTGCATAGGTACAGGTATGGTACCAGATATAGGTATGAGTTACGATAATTTAAAAACCATGCATAAAATTAAAATGTCATAAAAATTCCATATTAATGATATAATGTAAAACTTATTAAAAGCTGAAACATATAAGTTTTGACATAACATATAACTTCAACAACAAACTTAATATATCATATAAGAAAATTACATTACATAATGGTCTCAATTTCATAGCATACAGTTTCAATTTCATCCTGATTATTCAATTTCATAGCATATAGTTTTATAGCATATAGTTTCAACTTTTACATAATTTTGAATCACATATATTCAAACAATATATGTGATTGCAAGGTAATTCCTGGAAAAGCTTAACCACTCAACATCGACTTTTAGTTATGGATTTACAAATTAAAAAATAGACAAAGAATAAAAGAGTGCATCAAGCTATCCGGACTAAATGGTAGAACCTTAGAAGTGAGAAAGAAGATATATTTAAAGAGAAAGTCCTTCAAGCATATGCTTGGAATTATGTTAGTACACCTTGTGATATGTAGAACAATATAGCTATACATATTAGGAAAGTGGTGAAAGATGTATTAGGTGAATCTAAGGGAGGTGTACCGGCACAAAAAAAAGCTTGGTGGTGGAGTGAAGTAGCACAAAATAAAATCAAGGAAAAGAGGGTGTGTTACAAATTACATTATGCTAAGAAAACTCATGAAACTTTAGAGGCTTATAAGAAAGCAAAGAAGGTCGTCAGTGAAGCAAAAGTTAAAATTTGGAAGGATTTATATAAAAAGCTAAACTCAAAAGAGGGTTAAAGAGATATTTTTAAGATAGCTAGGGCTAGAGATAAGAAAACTAAAGATCTTAATTCTATTAGATGCATCAAAGACGAGGATGAAAAAATTCTAGTGGCAAATGATGATATAAAAAATAGATGAAAAAATTATTTTTATAAGCTTTTTAATGAAAATAAAGATGTTAATATTAGCCTAGAAGAGTTAGTCAAATCATAAAAGTATATAAACTACAATTTCTACCGACGTATTCAAATGAATAAAGTCAAAGAGGCTCTTAAACATATGAAGGGTGGTAAATCGGTAGGACCAGACAATATTCCTATAGAAGTTTGGAAAATCCTAGGAGAAACAAGAATCACTTGGCTCACAAGACTATTTAATGAAATATGGAGAAACCAAAATATGCCCAAGGAATAGAGAGCGAATATACTTATACCCATATATAAGAACAAGAGAGACATTCAGAATTGTGTAAATTATCGGGGTATCAAGCTAATGAGTCATACTATGAAATTGTGGGAAAGAATTATCGAACATAGGTTAAGACAAGTATCGAGTACAATGGAAAACCAATTTGGATTCATGCTAGGCAGATCTACCGTTGAAGCGATTCACCTTTTGAGACATCTTATGTAACATTTTAAAGCAAAAAAGAAGGACCTTCACATGGTATTTATTGATCTAGAAAAAGTTTATGATAGGGTATCGAGAGAGGTTCTTTGGAGAACCCTGGAAAAAAGAGGTATCCCATTGACATACATACATTTCATGCACACATATATAACCCTTTTAGTAAATTAGCATTTATGATCATTGTCAGTACATCTTAAAAATCACAAAAGAACAAGAATTGGTTCTCTCATATTAAAAATTTCTTGATCTTAGACTAGCAATTTCCTGAATCTGCACACTGTATATGTAAGTTATCACATGATCCCTTGAGGTCCAAGTAACATGCACTTAGAAAATCAGAAAAGAAGGGTCTTCTTCCTAGATTTTTTGAGATGCACTTTTTCAAAAGATAAACCTCTTAAACAAAATGGTTTTACTTTATTCAAAGTTAATGAATATCTCTCAACAAAAAAAAAAGCTTAAATGGAAAGCCCATAATGGAATTCACAGGGAATGAAAAGCCTTTATATAAACAAGGATTACACTTTATTAACAATGCTTATCAAAAAATATAACAAGCAAAAATCTTTGTTATGCAAAGCCTTGTACGGGTAACCATATGTGAAGATATTAGTTCTTCATCCTCTCTCATGTTCTTCTCCTTCTCTGTTTTTTGTAGTTTCTACTACACATCCAACGACCCAGGCAAAAACAAAACTCCAACATTGGCATTAGAGCCTTCTAGTTCATTCTTGACATATGCTTCATCGGCTATAAGAATTACAAAACATCACATAGCATATTTATAGCTTTACTCTTAACTATTTATTTGTTTTATAGAATAACTCGAAATTGATTTTATGGTTCTTTCATTAAGATTTTCACATAATTACCAAAACATATAGATAGATAAAATTACTAGTTTTTCCATTAGTTGTACATAAAATTACAAAAACAAATAGTGAAAAATATTATTGTAATATCCCTAGACTTGTTCTAAAATTACACAATTCTATTTATTTCCAAAACAGTACTTGCATTTTGTATGATATTATTGATAGGTAGCTAAAAATATTTATAATTTAGTACCTAGATATTTATGGTATTGCAATTTAGTGTCAAGCTAGTTTTCATTATTTGTTTAATGAAATTAACTTTAATCGTCTGTATCTATTACTTGTTTATTGTTTTCTATTTAAAATTTACATATCCTCTTATTGTTATCTTTGCCAAAAATTTAAAAATGACTACCAAAATCTGCATTATTTTTTAGTGTTTGTACTTAGATTGTCTTGTGACTGGTTGGTGGATTGATTCTAGAGCAACCTGACACATATCAAAAAATAAAGAAGGAGCTATGGACCTTAAGGAATATAAGCTTGGGGAACATCGAGTATATATGAGAAATAATTCATTTGTTGATGTTGTAGGGGTTGGGTCCTTTAAGATTTTTATACAAGGCACATATGTTATACTTTGATGTATTAATTGTGTCTTTTATCATGCGCAATCTTGTGTCAGTGTTTTCTTTGGTAAAAAAAGGGTTTGAGTTACATTTGTCTCTAGGAAAGCCACTATAGTAAAACATGAGAGGATAACTTTTCTAGCTTTTTTTATTCTTAGCATAATTTGTTTAAGTTAAACAATAGTGATATCGATTGTGACTTTGTGAGGTTGGTTACATGGATTATTTGACCTCATAGCTCATAATCTTGTGCATTTATCTTAAAAAACTCATCTCATATTTTATAGTTCTTTTATTTCTTACACTTTTTACCGAAAGCTTCTTTTACTAAACTTTCTATATGTTCAAACTATCTAACCTCTCTACACATTCAAACCATCTTAAACATGTTTCTCTTGTTATATCTTTTTTATCTAATAATCTCATTATAATATAATTTTTTCTTGTGTAGCTACATATTTACCTTAAAATTAGCATTTTTGTCAAAGACATCTTTTGCACATGTTGGTAATTGATTGTCGAACACTCAACATCATATAATATTGTTGGGGCGATTGCTACTTTATAATATTTCCAGTTTCAGTTTCGATTCTACCTTCCATGTAATTGGAACGGGTGATTCCATATATTTTTTGTTTTTTATTCAAATTTTAATTTTTTTTAGTTTCAAGCAGTTTAAGCCTGAAATTGGAACTGGCGATTCTAGTTTCAAGTTTCACATAACCGAAATTGATGGTTTGAAACTATTGGTTTTGATTTTTCCAAAATCAGCCATGTCTAACGTGAGGTACTTATCTATTTTATTCAACCTCTATTGATTATGAATATAACATCTCCATCAACTTTTTTATCATTTTGAAAGGTTGATCCTAAGTATTTAAAGTTATTCTTTTAAGTGATACAATGCTTAGTAATTGTAAATTTTATATCATATGTTTCATGAATATGCTCCAATCTTTTAATTCTAAAACCTTTTGTTTCAAGTTTTTTTCTCCACAACTCGAGTTTCTTTTTATCTCCTTTTGAATCATCAACAAATAACATACACTAAGGTATTTCATCTTAAATGTGCTTTGTTAACTCATTAATAAGCAAATTGAATAGATACAAACTTAGTGTTAACCCTTCATATAATCCAATCTCGAAAACTCTTTAAAAAAAACATCTATTCATACTTTGTCATAAGCTTAAATCAATGAATAGCATGTGCAAGTTTGTTTCTTGGCTCTAAAATGTTTCATTAAACGTCTCAACAAGTGAATAACCTCTAGTAGTAGTTCTCCCTTAGATGACTTGGAATTGGTTTTGTTATACTTAATCCTTACGTCAACCTTTTTTAGGTAACTCTTTCTCCATAGTTTTATTATATAATTCATTAACTTTATGTTCTTATGATTTGCATAATTTGAATATTGTCTTTATTCTTATAAATGGATATTATTGTACTTTTTTTCATATCCTTTTGTCTATCCAAATAAACATTAAATAAACTTGTGAGTTAATTGAAGCCCGACTCCTAAAAGTTTCCATATCTCATTAAGAATATCATTTAGTTTATTCAAATTTATCAAATCTTATAAGTTTAAGAATCTCTTTCACTTCTTTTTTTAAATAAGTTGATAGAAATTATGATTTGTGTATGCTTATGAGTTTGTTAGCTTTTACAAGCTGATATTAGTATATATACCCACATTAAAAAGATTATAAAAATAACTCTCCACATGCTCTTCATATCCTCGCTTTCTACAATTATCTTTGATGCAACTATCATGAGTAAGATCCTTAGTTTTCTTTTCTTTAGCTAATCTTAAAGAATTTCTTTTCACCTTAATTTTGGTTAAGTTTATTATATATTTTTTCCAAAATTTTTTTATTTGCTTCATTAACTACTTTTTAACTTCTTTCTTTGCCTTCTTATAATATTCCAAAGTTTTTATAGTCTTCTCTTTGTAGTGCGATTTGTAGCATATTTTTTACCTTGATTTTATATTTAACTGCTTTGCTCCACCATAAGCCTCCTTATGTTATGGTATGTCTCCCTTATATTCACCTTCTACCTCTTTTGTTACTTTTCTAATATAGATTAATATAGTATTCTATATTTCAGTAGTAATGCCTACAAAATTTCAAGCATCTCTTTTAAGAACTCAATTAAACTTTCTTAATCGTCCAATTAGCTCTATGTACTTTTTTTCCAATATGCCCATTTCTTTTATTTGTAAATTCTTAACCAATAGTTGATGTTGAATAGTGAAGTTCTCTCCTAGAATGACATTGCAACCCTTGTTTGTAATACAATCTATCTCTTTTCTTTCAACAAAAATAGTCAACGTTTGTGTATAAGACAAACCACTCTTATAATTAATCAACTATTACTCATCACACTTCTTAAAAAGTATTTGCTATAAAGAGATCATATGTCATATAAAATTATGAATTTCTTCTTCATTATTTTGTTCCTCGAAACTATAGTCTTCGTTAACCCCTTGGTACCCTAATGCCTCTTGAGTCATATTCATTTGAATCACCTCTTGAACAAATTATTTCTCTTTATGAGATACTTTGAATGATTTTATCCAACTTTTTCAAAATATTTTTTCATACTTTTTTTTAATCCTATTTAGAGTACATAAGCACATATAATATTCGAAATCTTTACTTGTATAATTAACTTTACCATCATAACCCAATCCCCATATCTCTTTACCTCTACTACATTATTAATGTGTCTCATATTAAAAAGAAACAAAATGTTTCATTTTTTACGGGTAACCAGTTTTTCTTGGAATCTCCAACACATGCCCCTGGTTTTGTATTGGTAGATGTGCAGAATAAGCTCACCTTCAAAGAGTGTTTCCCTGAAGTACCTAAGACAAGATTTTCCTCCAAAGAGAAAACTAATCTCTAATCTCAGGCGACAATAAAGCGTAAAGAGCAACATCTCACTTGGCTAAAGCCTCAAGTGACAAGTTTTCTCTTTTTTCTTTTTTTGGTTATAAGAAGAGGTTGAAGCCTATAACACACATGCACCCTCTGGGAATCAAACTCCTCACCAGCAACGATGATGCTAGAGTGCCCTAGTACTAATCTAACGCTCTGGGAGGTGCATTGAACCTCAAGTGACAAGTTGATGGTTTGGCTGTCTCTTCATTGTACCAAAAGAAAGCACAAATGCCAAAAGTGCAACCAAGTCTCACCTCCCAGGTATAATCATAAGCAAATATGGTTACACACCTTTTCCTCCTAGGGCATGTTTTTATCTTTATTGCACAAAGTTTTAGCGTCTGATATAAAAACTCCCCCTTCTAAAAATATTTGTTGTTGGTTTGTTTCACCACCATTACACCCGCCATTAAATATGAAACCAACAAGATATGAAACCAACATTTGTTTCACTAGTGAAACCTTGAGAACAATTTAAACACTGGGAAAAGATTTCACCACAAAAGTATGATCTAGACACAAATATTACAAGTGCTATTTTGCTATATTTTGTTTTGTTTTGATACAATGAGGAGGCCGAAGCCTGATGCACGCACCAGTTATCAAACAAATAACCTTCAACTCGTGAATCGACCCGCTAGCCAGGTTAGCCATGTGAAAACATTGATTTCCACCATGAAACAAGTGTTTTTCAAGAGAAAAGCACTTACAGATCAGAACAAAGGCACTCAAGAACAGTAAACCAACTTACATATATAGAATTTTTGTTAGTGTACATAGTTGACGGCTTCACCATATGCCGTATGTTATAACCCACGGTTAAAATTAAGGGGCTGGAGTTTTTAACTGAAAAAGGTTTTAGGGCAAGGAAACTGCAAACGAGCTCAGAATATAACCAACAGTTTAAAAGGGTGGGTGAATAGAGCCGAAGGTATTAACTGTGAGCTCAGCTTTTATTTATTTTTCCTAATA
Source organism: Brasenia schreberi (assembly GCA_036023115.1). Classification (NCBI taxonomy): domain Eukaryota; kingdom Viridiplantae; phylum Streptophyta; class Magnoliopsida; order Nymphaeales; family Cabombaceae; genus Brasenia; species Brasenia schreberi. The sequence goes on along the minus strand of JAYKKT010000091.1, from coordinate 14,976,683 downwards.
GAGTGAGGATGCACCACCACCAACATCCCAAAGAATAACTTTATGTAGAAAGTATACAGCAATGCCTGGCAACTCCATTATCATTCCAGCATCGATTAGATAACTCCCGGCAAAGGTAATGCCACTTTGCCTTCAGTCGCCTCACCAGGAGAAAATACAAGTATATAACCATGGACTGGGAGATGCAAAACATAGCACTCCCCAATAGCACCTTATTCAGCCTCCCCTGGCTGCACGATGCGATCTGCACAGCAAATTCCCATCAACTAAAGCCTATTGTCAAGAGACTAGTCATCCAAGAAGGATGATCATTCTTCCGTTTGTGTGTGTGTGTGTGCACAAGTGCTGAGGTGCTGAAGCAACATATATCGGTCATAATTTCTTTCAACAGTGCACATAGCAATGAAATATTTCTTTTATTTGCATAGCATCTTCAAAGCTTTAGGGGAATTGGTGGTAATACACTAAGAGATCATGTCAATGATCCGCATCAATGAAAGCAAACATTGCAGGAAACCTCAAGTTTGATAAACAAGGTAGCCGATCCAAATGCAATGGATTCCGGAAAATTCCCAGAAAGCTGGTTGAGGTTTAATTAAGGGAAACAAAAGCCCGAGCGACGATAAATTACGATGATAATGCTTTCTTAACCTCAGCAGTGACCTCAGCTGCTGGCTTCTCAGCATGGAGGCTCGCAACAGCACCCTTCTTTGAGTAGTAATCAATAACCTAAAGTGCAGGAACACAAAGTTAGTCCCATATTTTAAACAAACTTCAGGTAAGGATCACGCTGAAATCAAACTATTAATCAAATGAGCTTTCCGTGTGCGACAAGAATCAGTCAAGAGAAATTCTCAGTGCATTATCTAGGGCTTGATGTAGAGAGAAAGTTCCAGCACGCCCATATTTTTAACATTGGATAGCGTTCTGGATTTTTGGGACATTAATTAGATTGAAAACAATCAGTTGATTAGTTTTATCGCCATGACAAACCCAGGCATGAGCTATGTTTGCACATTAGCGGCATTTTTTATGCCCCGTTGATATTTACTGTACAAAAGATGTTGGGCAGTTAATCATCAACATGTACAAAAGATGTCTGTGACAGAAATGAAGATGTTGAGATGGATGAGTGGTCATACAAGAAAAGACCGTATACATAATGAGGTTATTAGAAACAAATTAGGAGTGGCACCAATAGAGGATAAAATGAGAGAACATCGTTTAAGATGGTTTCGACATATAGAAAGAAGATCAAAAGAAGAACCTATAAGAAGGTTAGAAAAACTAAATTTGGAAAGTATTAAAAGAGGTAGAGGATGACCACAAAAGTGTTGGAAAGAAACAATAAAGAATGATCTAGCTTATTGGGAGTTAACTGCTAACATGGCACACGATAGGGAACTGTGGAAACAAAGAATCCATGTAGCCGACCCCGTCTAGTATGGGAAAAGGCTTAGTTGTTGTTGTTGATATTTACTGTATCCAGATGAGTATTTCCAGAACCAATTAAATGCAACAAATAAGGTAGACGTAGCAAGGGCATATAGACAAAAAGGTTTTTCTAACAAAATTTGACAGACGACCCTTCCAAGACCATAAACACATAAGAAATACCAGCAGTATCCGGTTTAGGCCCCAAAACCTTCCAATGCAGATATATCTTGTGATTCCAATAAAAAATGGTTTGTAGTTTCAAAATGAAAAAGAAGCTACTTCAGTTTCCAGATCTAGTATCAATGACAAGCTAATTCCTAATACATGTGCACATATAGACATTCTATAAGTCAACTTAAGCACATTCTGTGTGCTCCCTTGTGCCAAAATAACCGAATCAAAAGTTGCAAGAATCATGACCTTTTTTCTCTATTGACTTATGATCACAAAATCAAGCTCAATGATACTAAGAATTCATGTAACTGACCCTATTTGTTTGGGAAAAAGCTGGGTTTTGGTTTTGGTTCTTGTACTTCATTAAAGGGTAAATATGCTCTCAAATTGAGTGGTCATACGCAAGACTAAGAATTCCTAGTCAGATTAAGAAATCCACACTAGTTACATGGCTCTGCTACATTGCTTATGCGTGAAATGGAGATATGAATGAGCACACTATCAGAACACTTTGCAGTGTCATCAAGTGCATTTTAGGAGTTCTTAGTGAGGAAAAGATCAGACTGATCAATTGTTGAGAAAATACTACAACATATCAAGAAACAAGGTCACCTATTCTGCATACGCTTGAACCATTCTGCACCAAAAAGCAGTACTTTGAATATTGTTGTCCAAGTGAAAATTTAGTGACGTTTATGTGCACCTAGACATTGCATCATGGCCTCTGAGTCCCTATTATTAAGGACTTCAATTAGGTTCTCAGATATGCAAGAGGCATTTGATGAACTAAGACCAAAATAAGCAACTAAAGGAAAGATGCACTCTCTTTTTAAGTTAAGAAAGTAGCTGTTAATAAATACAAACATGTAAGAGAATCATACGTCAGATTGAAACTTCCTCTGGAAGTGACCTTCCCAAATATCAGTGACAATTAAAAGAACAAATAATAGAAATTAAATGAGGAATCATACAGGTTCAGTTTGTCTATGGAAAGACTCCAGTCTGGACTTGAGGACTGCTGCAGTGTCATCCTTCCGCTGGATAAGTGGCTCACCAGTCACCTTGAACATTCACAGAGAATAGGAGAACAAATTAAGATGAGTTCTAATGGACTACGCTAGAAAATATTGCAGAGGAGGACAAAAAGAAGAAGCCAGAGATGGGAGTCAGAGACAGAGTTAATAACAAAAGGTAAAAGCATCACTCTCTATGTATTGCTTTTGAAAGAAAGAAAACTGCCATATTCATAAGAATAAAGGCAAAACATGAATTCATCCTCAAAGGCCATTATTACCTAGTGACAAATTGAGAATCTTCTTGGAGTTATATACCCATGGTGAAATTAAAAATAGGTTCTTAGATATGCATTTGGAAATAAAAAATAAGGGACGCATTTGAAATATGATACTTTTCTAGTATGAAATCGTGTTATTGATGGTGTGCTTCTGTAGAAAAGTGTAGACTTATTATATCCTTTTAAGGTTTGAAACCGTATTCTATCTTTTATATACTAACGGTTGAAAACTAATAATGCCCATTATTGGTTAGGTGGTCACTCCGCTTGAAAGATAATAACTATAACCAAATTAATAACAGTAGAAAAAGATGTGAATATACAAAATCCTTGAAACTGACATCATACTGCAATAACGAGAAGAAAAAGGCATGTGTACAGTTGCCTATGGGCACTTTTCTACTTCGAACTACAAACCCAAACCCCTCACATGAACATTAAATGAATGTTTCTACCATAGACAAGACATCTTCCCAATTCTCCTCATGTCAAATCAGCCCTAACCTCTGGCATGTACACGCATTGAGTTGATTCATACAAAGTTCATTTGAACACCACTCATGCATATTCTAATGACTTTTTAATATATTTTCAATAGAATTATGTTGTAAATGTTAACAAACCAGAATATATTTGCAACCAATAAGATAATAAAAGCATGTGCATTCATGCCTTATCTTCCAAAGCAAAAAAATCATGCAGTCATGTCAGGCATCACCAACTTGCGTTCTGTGTCCCTGTGTCTTTGTGTCTATGGCCCAAGAATTGGATGGAATAGCCAGAGAAAAGAGTGTTAGGTCATCATTTTACTCAAAAGTAGGTGCAGTATTTTAAGAAAGAGCATTGAAATTAACTAATGGCCACTTTTCTACTCGGGACTAGCAAAACACCCCCCAACATGAGCAATAATGAACATTTCTACCATAGACAAGAGAGCCTCCCAATTATCCTCAAGCCAAATAAGCCCTAACCTCTGCCACATACACGCATCAACTTGATCCATTGTTGCCAACATAATTGATGCGTGTATGTGGCACAAGAATTGGATAGAATAGCCAGAAAAAGAGCGTTAGGTTATCATTTTACTCAAAAGTGGGTGCAGTATTTTAAGAAAGGGTATTGAAATTAACTAATACTACAATTGTTTTTCTCAAAAACAGACCTTCCCAGAAGCTACACAATCGTCCAGAAAATTGAAAAAGAGAGTACAAAATGGAAAATTCACAGGGCTAACCACAGCAAGCATCTTATAATTTTAGATCCATTTGTGGTTCTTTTATCAGGTATCTATTGTCCGTACAAGATAAACAATTCCCAGTAAATGCATCTGACAGCAATGCCAAAATGAACAGCTTTCAATAGGTTGCCCACAGATCTACTTGAGTTGGGAAGTTTGTGTTTGCATAACAAAGTGAACAGTTGGGTATAACGAGAAGTTTCAAAGAGCAAGCCCATAGCAGGGGAAGGAAAACTATGATGAGAAATGAGAAAACAAAAGGAACTACACTTACATCATCAACTCCTGGAACTTTTGGAGGTGCAAACTTTGAGTGGTAGGTACGACCACTGGAAGGATGGATCCACCGTCCAATAATTCTCTCCTCCAAGATTGCATCATCAATAGAAAAATTGAGCACTTTATCAATTTTCGCTCCTTGCTTTTCAAGCATGTCATCAAGCTGCCCAAATAAATTAGAAGAGAGGGAAAATAAGAAAAATAATGAAATTCTTATAAAAAATAACTCTTTGCAACTTAAAGACTATGAAAAGGACAAAGCGAAAAGATAGCCTATAAAAATTATATCTAATAAAATGCTTGATTAGCGTAGAATATATAAAATTAACCTTCTCAGCTTGAACTACTGTCCTGGGGAAACCATCGAGTATGAAACCTTTTTGACAAGATGGTTTTTTAATTGCTTCGTCAATTATTCCAACAACCAAATCATCTGAGACTAACTCGCCCTGTCAAAGCAGCACAAATGGAAATGAAAGGGGGAGACAAAATTATGGCATCCAATCACGTACATAAATATTCATAAAATAAAACAGGAAAATGTACCTTGTCCATAGCCTCTTTGGCTTTAATGCCAAGGGGAGTTTTAGCAGCAACAGCCGCTCTCAGCATATCACCAGTTGCCAAGTGGCACAAGCAATATTCATCCTTAATAATGGGTGACTGTGTACCCTTTCCACATCCAGGTGGACCTGTCACTCATCCAAATAACACCTAATCACAAACAGCACGGTGAATCAAATAAGCACCTTACTGCCTCTGTTAATATACTTTAGCATGAAAATATGGTACTTCTCTAAGGTTTACGATGATTATATGACTTTCACATCCTTCTATGTACTTCTTCAGCAAAGATCATGTAAGCATCGAACTCTCCCTTTTATGGTCCAGTATGATATCATCTCAATTTTCAGGATTTTCTGAATGTGGTCTTATTAGCTAGTCTGGCCCTATAAGTTGTGAATTATCTATTTCCTCTGCAGCTACCTACTAACTATCTACTTATATGAACACAGTTGCGTATCACCAACCCAACTGTTCTAGATGACAAATTTGATCATGCAATCGTAGCCCTACAAATCCATCTCGTTGACGCATTTCCGTCATTCTTGAAACAAGGACTACTAAAGCCCTCAGGGCACGAAGTTCACACAGTACTCAGAAAAGAACCGTTCGTAAAACACCGTTTTGAGATCCAAATTACAGTCTAAGAGATACCGCCTTCGTAAGTCCAGGCAAACTGGTGGAAATTAGAAGAAATTTGACGAAAAATGGAGGAATTACCGATCAAGACGAGTCTTTTGTCGGGCTTGTTGGCGCATTTCATCCGATGGAGAAGTTCCGTCATAAGATCGATCGAAGGAACGTCCGACAGATCCGCCGCGGCCGCCATTCTCTCTCCCTCCCTCTCTCTCTCTCTCTCTCTCCGAGCAAGAAATGGAAGGCAAGGCGCTGGTGGGAAATGAGAATCTTCCCAATGAGTGAGAAAGAGACAAGGTGCAGCTTTTATCTCTCCCGGGCTGCGCCTATCTAACGTTGTTGGTAATGTCGAAAGAAAAAAATGCTGGTGCGGTATGACGACGACGACCCTCACCTACCTGCCCTCTTTGGATCACAACTCGTCTTGTCTGACCTCCACCTAACCTTGAGATTCATTGAAATTATGAAATTACTCTTCAGAACACTTTAAAAACTAAGAGGTTGTTTCAAAGTATTGTTATCGAACAATTCAGGACGTTCCAAACGAGAACAAACCTACTATGGAATAGTCTTAATGAATATAACCAGACGAGTTTCTTCATTAATGAAATGGAAGAGAATAAATTTGGAACAAGGAAATAATTTAATCCTGAAATATTGTCGAGCTTTTGCAAGGTGACAAATTTTTACCGTACCTGATAACCCAACATGAAAATTCATGTCCTGTGTGTCGGGTCCAGATTGTTCAAAACTGACCCAACAAAGATCCAAGTCCGAGTTATATATAGAGAGAGGGGGGGGTCCGTGCCGGATTTTCATTTGTGCTTAAATTTTTTCAAACATTTCCACCATTCAATCCGTATCCAAAAAGCAAGTATGGATTGGATTGAGCATATACCACTCTCTCTCCTTCTCCTTCTCTCTCTATATGTGTCTATATAGATAGTGATTCATACTCAATCTCTTTTCATACTTAAATCTTCTCAAACATTTTGTTCGATCTACTTAATTAACGGTCAAGATTTGAATATAAAAAGCAACATTGTATCATTGTATTTTTCATACTTGTATTTAATGTACAACAATAAAATCACCTTTTTAGATTCAAATATGATCACACAAATCGAACAGTGGAGATGTTAGAGTAGATTTAAGCAAGGATTAAATTTAGCATATATCACTATCTCTAAATATGTATATATAAACTTGATATTATCCACTTATTGTGCATACTTATACAGTTAAAAAGTTATAACAACACTTAAAACAACACTAAAACAACTTTATTACACTCGTGATAAAAAAATAATAGATGAGCATGACAATGCAATGTGAGGGTTACATCTAGTCAATATATACAACAAGTTAGCCTTTTCTTATACTAGATGAGGTCGGCTACATGGATTTTTGTTTTCATAGAACTCGATCATGTGTCATACTAACACTTAACTCACTATAAGCTAAATTATTTTTTATTGTTTCCTTCCAATATTTTTGTCTTCTTCCTCTTCCTTTTTTAATATTTTCACAATCTAATTTCTCATACCCTTTTATCATAGCTTATTTTGGTCATCTTTCTACATGTTCAAACAATCTTAAATGATTTTTCCTTATTTTAGTCTAGTGATGTCACTCCAAATTTGTTTGTAATAACATCATTATGTATACGGTCTCTTTTTGTGTAACCACTTATCAATCTTAGTATCTTCATTTTTGTCATAGACATCTTTTGTACATGTTGATAACTGATTGCCTAATATTTAGAATCATAAAACATAGTGGGTCAAATTGTTAGTCTATGATATTTACCTTTCAATTTAATGGTATCTTCTTATCACATAAAATACATAATTTACCTCTCCATTTTAATCAACCTGCATTAATTCTATGCATAATGTTTCCATAAAATTTTCTATCACACTCAAACTGAACCTAATTATTTAAATTTTTTCTTATGAGAGATGCAATGTGTACCAATCTTAATTTTTATATCATTTGAAGTAACCAAATGATCAATTTTGCATTCCATATATTTTGTCTTTGTTGCTAAGTTGAAAACTTTTACTTTCTAATGTTTCTTTCTATACTTTTAATTTCTCATTAACCTTTTTCTTACACTCATACAAATACAATGTTATATGTGAATAACATGCATCAAGTAACTTCACCATGAATATGTTTTGTTAGCTCATCAATGACCAATATACATAAATATGGACATAAAGTTTATCATTGATGTAATCTAATATTAACTTCATAAAAATCTATCATTCCTTCATGGGTTCTAACATATATTTATGCGCTATCATATATGTCTTATAAGATTGATGTATGTGAATGAGATACCTCTCTTTTCTAAAGTTCTCTAAAAAATATTTTTTGGTATCATATTGTAAGTTTTTCATATATCAATAAATACTATGTCATTGTTCTTTTTTACTCTAAAAATTTCATAAGACGTATCAATACATGAATAGCCTCAATAATAGATCTTCCTGACATGAATCAAAATTTGTTATGAATTATACTTGATATTTGTCTCAACCTATGTTCAATAATTTTCTTTCATAATTGTACAAGATGATTTTTACACGTTTCATTAAATAATTGTACAAGATTTATCAATCCTCATAAGTTTAAGAGCTTCTTTGACTTCATTCTTTTAAATATATCGGTAAAAATTGTAGTTAATATATTCTTTTGATTTTGTTAACTCTCCTAAACTAATATTAGCACCTATATTTTTATTAAAAAGTTTATGAAAATAAATTTTCCATATATTTTTATATCATCATTTGTTACTAATATCTTCTCGTCATCATATTAGATGCATCTAACAAGAGTAAGATCTTTAGTTTTGTTATATCTAGCCTTAATTATATTAAAAATATTTCCTTCACCTTTTTTTGAGTTGAGCTTTGAGATAAATCCTCTCAAATTTTATCTTTTACTTTACTAACTGTTTTTTTCACTTCTTTCTTTGATTTCTTCGAAGTCTTCAAAGTTTTATTAGTCTTGTTGACATAATACAATTTATAACATGTCCTCTTCACCTTTATCTTATATTACACTACTTTAATCTACTACCATGCTTTTTTTACTAATATACCTCAATTGGATTCATTTAACACATCTTTTGCTACTTCCTAATATACTTAGTCATATTATTTCACATGCTGCAAGGCGTACCTATATAATTTTAATCATTTCTTTGAATAACTTTATGTTTAAATATATCTTCTTTCTCGTTTTTGAGTTTCTACTATTTAGTTTGAGTAATTATAGGTACTCTTTGTCCACTCTTTTACTTATAAATTTATAACTAAAAGTTGATGTTGGGTAGTCAAGTTTTCTCTTAGAACTATCTTATAATCCTTATGATCTATCTTTTTATACATACAAAATAATCATTTTGTATTTATGAGAACCTACTCTTATAAGTAATTAAATGCTCATCTCATTTTCTGAAAATTGTATTGGGTAAAAAGAAATCATAAGCTATTGCAAAATCTAAAATTTCCCTTACCTTCATCATTTAAATCAATAAACCCATAATTACCATTAATAACTTGATATCTTAATACCTCTTTACCGATATATCCATTTAGATCCTCTCTTAAACAAATTATTTCTCTTTGTTGAATCTTTTGAATGACCTTATCTAACTTGTAAGATACTTTCTTTATATATTTTAGTCATACTTAGGGTGCATAAGAACAAACTATATTTAAAGTTTTTACTCTTAATACTAATTTCATCATCATAATTTGATCATTATGCAATTGTATGTCTACTATATTATCATTTAAATCTTTATTTACAATAGTACCAACTTCATTTTAAGCTTTTTTCTTTCTTAAGCACTATAATTTAAAAGTTGTCTTCTTAATCTCCTTTACTTTTTCTTCAACCCACTTTATCTCTTATAAATATAAAATGTGATTCTTTCTCCAAATTATAGTATCTACTACCTTCATTATCTCATCAGTCAATGTTTCGATATTCCAAGTACTAATACGAATCTTATTATCTAGGATTATCCTCCTAGTCATGCATTCATTCATTCTGAAAATATGGAGACCTTCTCTGCAATTTATTCACTACATTCGAGTGACAATATCAGTCAATGTTCACATGTTATAGAGTCCGAATGTGGAGACCCTCTCTATAATTGATTTATTATATCCGAGCAAACATATAGAAGCCTTTGCTTACTTTTTACTCTTAATACTAATTTCATCATCGTAATTCGATCATCATGCAATTGTATGTCTACTATACTATCATTTAAATCTTTATTTACAATAGTACCAACTTTATTTTAAGTCTTTTCCTTTCTTAAGCACCATAATTTAAAAGTTGTTTTCTTAATCTCCTTTACTTTTTCTTCAACCTACTTTATCTCTTATAAACATAGAATATGAATTTCCTCTAAATTATAGTATCTACTACCTTCATTAGCTCATCGGTCAATGTTTCAATATTCTAAGTACTAATATGAATCTTATTATATAAGACTATCCTCCTTAGCCATGCATCCGTTCATTTTGAAAATATAGAGACCTTCTTTGCAATTTATTCACTATATTCGAGCGACAATATCAGTCAATGTTCATGTGCTACAGAGTTTGAATACGGAGATCCTCTTTACAATTGATTTATTATATCTGAGCGAACATATAGAAGTCTTTTCTTACTTTTTACTGCATCTGAACTCTACAATGTGTTACTAAGAGGGGACGCCCAACACAATGCTCGTAATGTCTAAACTCCATCAACAAGTTTTACGTTGGTTCTCGAAAGCCTAACACAACCCTCATTCTTTATCTGAGCTTGGTACCGATCATGCAAGAGTGATCCCTTACATAGACAAAATTAACATCTAGTCTCAGTCTCTCTCTCTATATATATATGTAGAGAGAGAAAGAGATTAGCATATGCTAGCATATCTATACAAATCTCAATCACAAGATCAAAGATCCAATGTTAGAGATTCAAAAGATTAAAATATTGCTTTTTTAATCAAGAAAATATATATATATACTTTTCACATTTTAATCTCAAAGATGCCTCAATTGGATTATTGAGAATTATACAAATACAACTAGCATATAAAGTTTCTAGTATACACTGACCTTCCTTATATATATATGTACATATATATACATACATATATATATATACATACATATATATATATATATACATACATATATATACATATACATACATATATATACATATATATATATATATATACATATATATATATATATACATATATATATATATATACATATATATATATATACATATATATATATATTATGTATGCGTTTATAGTCATACTGACAGGAACCTGACTCGGTGCGTGTTAGGGGTCTTCAAGATGGATCCGAACCAAAATTTGTGCGGGGTGCAGTCATCTTGGTTCTTTGTTCATCGTAGTTGTTGAACTGTTAACCACTTAGTGTAAGTATGCGGTAACCTGCATCCCATGCCATCTCCAAGACTCTTAAGTGTATATCCCTTAAATGTTAGTCTTTCGTGCATGAAAGTTGGAATATTGATAATATCAAATAAATGCTTCTAACTTGCTTTGAACTGATTTAAGCTGTTGGTCACCGGGGTTAGACATGTCCAGTTGCCGAGACTAGTTTGGAACTTATGGTTCATCTGGAACCATGAAATGTAACTGAACTGGGTTTCACATGGTTTTGGCCGGTTCCAATTCTTTGGGAGGAGGAACTAACCGAACCAAGACTGATTCACCCAATTCCAGTTACAACCGGTTTTCATCGTGGTTCAATTGTGGTTTAAATCACCGGGCCAGTTCGGAACCGGCCTTGTCTACCATGGGTAAGACATTCAAATTAGAGAAACTATGTTGTGGTTTCGGGTTCTTGTGCTTTTTAGTGTATACGGATGTATCTGCACAAAGAGGTGTGTTTCTTGGGCAGGGGACGGATCAAGTCAAAGCATCTTCTCTGATCGTGCGACAACGAGGCCAGTTGCAGTTTTGATTGTTCTGTTTTGGTTCTATTTTTGTTTGAAAAATAAGTCGGGATATTAAATTTTGAACCCAAAAGTACTTGGAACCAGTGGTTGGGGTTCCGGTTATGATTCTCATTCCCATTCTCCAAGAAGTAAAACTGAAACCAAACCAAACCATGGGGGTTATTGGTTCCAATCTCAGCTTGTTTTACAGGCAGTTCAGATCCGGTTCAACCCAGGGGTCCCGGCCTGAATCAAACAGGACTAAGTGCATCTGGTGGGGCATTACTAACCCCAGTTTGCTTGCTAAAGAAGAATGTACGGGTGTATCGAGTCATAGTTGGCAAACAGGGTCGGGCCACCGAGTTTTAACCTCAACCAATGCAAAAGTTCAATATCAACTGATTTGAACCAACCTGGATTTGACCCACGGTAGGCTCGAACGATCTGAGTGTCGGGCTCGCCGAGAAGCCTGAAGCATGCTGATTTAGCATTCTACTATGGCATGGTCCATCTGGTTCATCCACCAGAACACCATCTCTCTCTCCCTCACACACACACAAACACACCTTTCTGCTCAAGACTTGATGTTGGGGACCAGCTAACAGCAACCTGGTTTGAATTCACTCACCTTTTCTTTGGGTACAATGGGGCGGCTGAAGCCAGATGCACATCCCGAGTACCAAATTCGTGACCTTCAACTCGTGAATCCACCCTCTAGCCAGATGAGCTATTGCTCTTTGTGCGGATCATTCACCTTTACACATATACAAGCAGCAGTAACACACCTAACTGTATCGAATCAATGCAAGTCTAGATCGAGCATCAATGTATAAGCCCCAGCAGTAGCCCATCTAGAGCATACTAGCATGTATCATTTTCGTCATATTATTGCACTGTCACCTTATTAAAAAATGGGGGGTTTAGAGACATGTGCCCATTTTGATATCTCTGCAAATTGCACTAATATAAACATCAAAACTTTGAGGATTTATAAATTAAACAAAACCAAGCATGTTGCTACACTAAGTGGGGTCAGCTACATGCACCATAAGCTTGATGCTATATTAGCATTGTGATAACTTCTAAATCCACAATAAAAAAATCCGACTAAGTTTTATGTTGGTCGACCGCTACCTAATGCAACCATCCTCCTTTCACCTCTGAGCTCGAGACCAGCAACAATGGAGTTAGGATAGATACATGATGGCCCAGCTTCACTCCTGTATAGGAAGCTAACCTTCGACCCATCCTTGGCTCAGATTCAAATATAACATTTTTTCACTACAGGCCTTTTGCCACTCTCAGTGACTTGTCTATCCAAGTGTTCATCTTCCCTTTCTCTGGCTAGAACTTGTTGGTCTCAAACTAGTGGAAGTAAACTATCCATCCAATACTACATGAACGTGCCACTTTTTTAACTTTTAATATTATAATTTCTCTTTTTTTCTGCTCCAGGTAGGATATGCTATTACAAGGCATAAAGTTTCAAGGAACAAGCTAAGAATCCAAATATTTCATGCTTTTCAAGTTTTGCAACTTTAGGAAGTGAAGGAACTACCAGTACCGACACAAGAGGAGTTGCACTTCCTAAGCAAAGATGCCATTGACGTTGAAGTTAGCAAGGAACACGTTCAGGACACAGATCCAAATGTTACTCTTTTCAAAACACTACTTTTAAGATGCATTTGGAATATATCAGACATTCAAAGCACACATAAGAACCTCAGACCACAACAGCCCTGTCAACCTAGATGATGATAAATAATATGGCTATCATTGCGTTACTTCAGTTGTCTTCTGTTGTTAGACAATGTTATTAATCCCACAAAATTCAACTATGTATATTTTGTTGAAAAGAGTTGCTTTTAGCTTTTTGAGGACACAAACAAGTTTGCAATTTCTTTTAATCCAACGAATTTGAGATTGCCAAGTTACAAAAACCACATACATGAAGCAGATCCCTCGAGCAAAATCAATCCGCCATATTTATAAGTTCACTGTACAAAGAACAATCTATGGAAGGCAAGGGGTCTTCAAATAGATAATGGAACAACCATATTGCAAAAGGATTGAAGTTTTGAATTTGCAATAAGATTCTGAAAAGTTGGGAATCTGAAAAATGCACGCAGATTGTCTTTCCTTTAGCAGATATGTGCCACATAAATGTGAAATAAGAATGGAAGGTAGAATTCTATGTATGAATATATGTACGTAGATTGGCTTCCGCCAAATAGTGTATTTTCAATGTGAAGGGGTCTAGGACTCTAGAGTTGATATGGACTAATGAGTTCCTAGGTGAGTATAATTATATTGTGTTGATGTTGAAGACGACTAACATGAGGCTCAAAGAATGGAAGTTTCTTTTAACAGATTGGCTTCCGCCAAATTTTAGAAGCATTAAGTTTGAAAAGAGGCATTCTGTGGTAAACCAAGATAACCCAGCTTTCTGCATAAATAGAATTCCATCCGGGACCATGAAAAGCAAAACAGGAATTCATTCTTCACAATCCAAGTTTCTCAAAAGAAATATAAAAATCGAAATGAAGGAAGCAGAACACATGCCTTTAGATTCCCACTGAAAAGACGACTAGCAGTTGACATCGCTCTGTGATTCAACCAATTCAGTTGCTACCCTGCACATATGGCTGCATTATTTACAATGTATATAGAACCAACCAATGACCCCTACTACCAGTAAAATACGCTTTTGCAGACACTAAATTACGCTCTTGCTCATGCATGATATTCATTAGAACAGAGCACAAAGTATTTTGCATCAAGAAGACCAGCTGACTCCAGGCCCTTCTAATATGTTATGTTGCTATGCTACTTAGCTGCTTTGTCCCTGCTTACTTCAGATATTCATTTTCCGAGGAAATAAGGTAAACAGAGACATAATTGAAGCATTCGTCCTTCATGCATTAATACTGACATGGATGGTTGCATTAGAAGCTTACACACCATCCTCAAATAGAAGAACACTTAGCCAGTTAGCCATGCAATTAATGGGTTACTCAAACTTCACTGTGAGGAAAAAAAGAAAAAAGAAATGAAATAATCAGGGCAAGAAAGGAAGAAAGAGACCTGCCAACTTGTCCCATTGTTCAGGAAGAGCAGGTGAATTAATCATCCTGTGACTCGCCACATTGGCAAGCAGCAAGCAAACAAATAGATGAACTAAACCAACTTTTCCAAGAAATCCATATGTGGTGGGCAAGTTTAATAAAAGTCATTGAAAGAATTAATGGGGCTTAATTGCACCTGAATTCAAGCCTGGAAAGAAGAAACCCCTAGAAACGGCTCGACCCAAATGATAAACGTAAATAAACAAGGAGGAAAATTGCACACAAATCAAAGATCGCCTCAATTAGCAGAAAGATAAAATGGTTTCATATATATAAAGATTACATGAAAAGGGAGCATCAACAAATTACCATCCCTTACCTGAACCATTTCTCATAGACGTTGCAACAAACACTTCCTCCACATTACCAATCTTCTTTTTTCTTTTGTTACAGGAGGGAGAAGCCTAACACACAGATGCAACCCCGGGGAGTTGAACTCCTCACCTGCAGCAAGGGCGTCAGAACCCCCTGCTAGTTGAGCTAGCGCGGGTCCATTGTCAATCTTTCTCAAATGAATGCCCTGATCTTGCCACCATATCCTTGTCCACGAAGTAGAGCAGACTCGCTGAACGAAAATCCAAGCATTAATTTTACTCAATCAAGCAAAAATCATGGTTACAATCTCGTGTGGTCTAGACCTACAATTCTAAGACCCTTGGGTCTAGTTCTATAGTCCTATACTAAGATCCTGACACCATGAATGTGCCTACTGTTCAGGAGAACCATTCCCAGAAAAATCCAGTTCCGCTTTATCTTTCTGTTGGTGCAAGCGTTCCTCAAGAGGAGAAAGAGAATTCTCAATCCCTGAAAATCCCACAAATTTTGAATTCTAGTGGATTTTTTGAATTCTGAATAATGATTCCTTTTCCTAAGTTTGGTTTTATTTTGAAAAATATTGAAATCTCTTAAACCTCAAAGACCCTGACGGCACTCCGACGAAACTATTTCGAGGGTCGGGTCCAACGAGCTATGGTTAGAATCTGCAACAAACTCAAGAGAATTCCAACGAGGGTTTGGTGGAACCTTAGCGAGGCTCCAACGAAGTTCTTGCAAAAAGAAAAATAAAGAAATCATTTCAAAATCTCATTTGTCTGAGGATGAAAGAAACGATATAGCCAACCAAATTAGTATGGGAGAAGACTTAGTTTTGGTTTTGGTTGATGAGTCGCCATTATATATAAACCTTCTAGTATCAATAGATATTTTCGGTTCTAGTTTCGCTTAGAACCTGTAACTGGATCCGAACTGTCCTGGAATCGATTCTAGAGTTTTGGAGTGGTTTTAGTTCTGGTTTAGGAACTGGCTCAGAACTGCTAGCGTTAGTTTCAATTTTTTTGATTGAAATATAAGGGCAATGCGTCCTACCGTTGAGCTAATGATGGATTTGGATAAAGGGTTTTAGAAAAATATTTAAGACATAGTGGCGGTTTGGAACTGTTGGTTCCGGTTTCGAGCGGTTTTTGGAGACCATGAACCATAACTGAATCGGGAGGTCCCCAATTTCGGTTACGGTTCCACCAATTCCAATTATCGCCGATTCAAAGGTTGACTTGGTTCTGATTCAAATCAGCAGGCTAATTTTGAACCAAACATGTCTAGGCATTAGAGTGGAGCAGAGGAAGAAGAGGAAAGTAGATGAGGGCGGTGGAAGGTGATTCATTAAACTAGCAAATTGGCAATCATAACCGACTCTCTCTCTCTCTCTCTCTCTCTCTCTCTCTCTCTCTATATATATATATATATATATATATATATATTAGGATACATATTTTTATTATAGACAAATCGATCGACAACATACTTGATTTGGAATTTTGATTGATTGTTGTTTTGTTTAGTAATATAATAGCATGCTAAGTGTTGGTTATATACATCAAACAGCAATGGGAACTTGATCCATATCCAACGTCATTAATGATAATCCATACTAACATAATCTATTCCATATAACAATATTTTTACCTAACTTTTCCAGTTTTAGGTAGAAATGCTAACAATAAAATACCTGACAGAAAAGGGCTTTTCATCCATATAAAGTACCAAACGCTTTAATAATGCATCGCCAAACATGTATTGCCACTTGCAATTAAATTAAAGTGTTGATGTCCAATAGGGGTATGTCAGTCGGTATCACTTTATGATAGTGATTATTGATCCATGATTTTTCCTCGGTTGGGTAAATTTGAGATCATATTCATTCCAAATAGGATAAGATTGTAATTTCTCTTAAAAATTCTGAACAATACTCATAAATGCGATTTGAGTGTAATAATATTATCTTTTATTTAATCTAATTTTTCAATTTCTCTCATTTATTAAGAAAATAAATTCCCAGATATACAAAGTTGCTTTTATCTTTTAATTGATTGATTAATCATATAAAACCCTAGATATTATAGGATTGGAATCAACGGCCCTAATTTACTGGCAACTAGCCAAGCCTACCCATTTGTATTGATGGGGCGTACTAATACCACTAAGTACCTCACTAAGCAACTCGCCCACATTGTCAAGTTTCATCCAGCGGTCACTTTTCTTTTGTTAATCTATATGGACGGCCCAGATTGTCTCTAGTATACTATTATATACCTCCTCCCTCGCCTAAACTTTCCACGATCAAGTGATTGCTATTTTAAATTAAAAAAATCTCCTTGGCCACTTCTCATCACAAACTTCTCAAATAGTATAATAAACGGTATATTTAATGTATATAACAAAAATACCCCTATAACTACGGATAGATCATAGGGACCTAGCTCCACCCATAATGCAATGATACAATAATTAATATCATTTTCTTATAAAATAATTAATGTCATTTTTCTTATAAGAAGTATCATTGGAAACCAACTTTTGCGCTGATGGCAACCACATGTCATTCTTCACGCTTGCTACATTGGGACAATTTGATTATTAGGCAGTTAACTTATCACAACTTTGATCTTCGTCCCCTCCGAATGTGACGCAAGATCAGGAGTTCGATCCCGGTGTGTGCATCTGGTATTAGTCCAAACTAAACCCAGCTTGCTTTAGCATCCTTTTCTCAAAGAATCACACATAAGAAAATAAAAAAAATTAGATAGTAAATACTCTAAAGAAATGAGAGTAAAACTACAAAAATATTCAAAGAAAATAATTAGACATGACCTAATTGTAAATATTATTTCAAGTATTAGGACCAAAATTGAACATTTTCCTCTATTATTGCTCGAAGCATAGTAGCTCGGGTCTCAAGTAGCTTGCAGGCCATGAGTTCCATACTCAAGGCCTACAAGTAGTTTAGGCTTCTCCATCGAACAGAAACAAAAAAGAGATTCTTATTTGGGTAGACACGATCGGTTTGGGTTAGTTAGAACCCAGAACTATAACCGAATCGGCTTGAGGTTTGTCTCAGTTATGGTTCTGGAACAGTCGATTATACTTTGAGCCTGAAATCACTTGAAACGTTAAATTATTTTAAAAAATTAAACTTTAAATAAAATTTTTAAAAATACTGAAACCGTTCATTTGAAACTCCCAGTTTTGATTTGGTTCCAGTTTCAATTTTATAAAAGTTGAAACGGAAACCGGAGCCGGTTCGGTTTCAGTTTCAACCAGTTCTTAATCTGATTTAGTTGAAACCATCCAGACCGGCTGGAAACCGATCCAATCATGTCTATATTTTGGGGCTCGTATGGTTCTTACAACTGATTTATTAATCATTTCATTCTTATTTGTGTCTTATCTTGTTAATTGCTTGCTATTTGTTTTTGTATTTGTGCCTAATTTCCTGCCAGCTAAAAGAAAAATTAAATTTGTCAGCGCTGCAGCGCCAGCCAACAGGTCTGTAAGAGAGTAGGGGTATAAAAATAATTTCACATTGCTTCTCCCCTTAAACCAACTGCCTCTGCTTGTGCGACACATTCATGGCGTTCAAACCGTGTCGTACCGCTTGAGAGCCGAACCGAGACTCAATCGACCCGATTCGCCCTTCTCCTCCCTTCTCTTCCCCCGGCAGCGAACCAGAAAATAACTGGACTTTCGGAATTCGATCATCAGTCAAAGAAAGGACGGAGTCTTTGTGATGGATTGCTCTGCTTCGTCGCCGTCGTCGCAGGTTAGGGTTTCCGACGGGAGGATCGTCGGAGGGGACAGGGAGGGTGGAGGAGTGTCTTCACGTCCGGATGGACCGGAGGACGCGGTGGAGGGGAAGACAAAGAAGAAGAGGGCGAGAACGGCGGCGGAGGCCCGGTGCCAGGTGGAAGGGTGCGGAGCTGACCTCTCGAGGGCGAGGCCGTATCATGTCCGGCACCGCGTCTGCGAGGATCACGCGAAGTCGACTGACGTCATTGTCGCCGATCGCAAGCAGAGGTTCTGCCAGCAGTGCAGCAGGTCTCTCTCTCTCTCTCTCTCCTGTCATGGGTATTGCTGGTTCTCTCCTCTCCTTTCTTGATTTTTTTTCTTTCTCACTTTTATTCTGTCATGAATCTCGATGAACTCTTAATGGCAACGCAACCATAAAAAGCAAATGCTTGAAAGACAAGGAATTCGTCGAATATTCTCAACGCAATAAGGGTGAGAAGAAATACCAGGAATAGAAGAAACTAACAAAACCCATCAGCATTCAAATACAAGGAAAGAGTAACTGTTTGTGGGAAGTGTAAAACCTAATAATATGATTTACTGGGGTTTTTGGTAATTGAAATTGATCATGCTTCATGGTCAATTATTGGGTTGCCTGGATATCGTTCCTTTGGTTGTTACAAGTAATTGCTGTTCGAATTTATGCTTCTTTTTTGTTGTGGTACTGGATTTACGATTCTTGCCATGTCTGGTTCTTTCTTTGTTGTGTTTGTGTGTATGCTTTTATTTGATTTTCTCTGTCTTGGTTGGGGTGCTGAAAGTCCGAATATTTAGGTAATGAGAGTACAAAATTGCTTGTTTTAATAACACAAGGAGAAGGAAGTGCCGGGTTGGGGACAATGGGTCCTTGGCATTTGATGGGAGCGAGGGAAGTAGTTTGAATTTACACAAAATATTGCCTGGTTGTTGCCTATCGGTGCTGGGCATTTGATGAGAATTTACACAAAGTTGTTTGATTTTACAAAATCTTGCTTGTAAGCATCATACTTATCCGTATTAAATCCGGTTAAAGCAAAAAGGTTAGGTAGGATTGGACTGGATTGCTCTTTACTGGTTTCCTATCTGGCATGAAGCAGTTAGTTGTTTGCTTCTTCTATGCAAAGCGTTTGCTCCAACAAAATTAACACCATTTTCTTGTGTTTACGGCTTCTTGGTTGATGGCGATATCGGTACTCCCACTATTTCATGGGATTCAGGTTGTAGTTCAGCATGTACCTTAGTGCATCGGCTTTTCTTACGTTGGCTTTCTCCAGTGACCCTTTCATATCATGGGGATTTAGGTGTGACTTGTTAGGGGCTTCTGAGCGAAGAGATGGAGCTTTTTGTTTTCCGTGATCTCTACTTTAGAGGGGGTCCGATTAACAAATGAATTGACAATAATGCAAAGAACTTGTTACTTGAAGAAACTAGACGGCCATCTATGTTTATATTTTATGTATTGCAATTATGTATTAACTTTTGTTTTTTCTTGGATTTCTTTTCTAATATCATCTTATCTTGCATTTCCGTTTCCCAGTTAACCTCTTCTTCCATCCCCATTATCAGTTGAATATTTATATTTTGTTTTCTGTGGATCTATCACAAGGTTTCATGAGATAGGGGAGTTCGATGCAGATAAACGCAGCTGCCGCAATCGTTTGTCTGGGCATAACCAGCGCCGCAGGAAATCTTTTCCTAGACTCCCAACCTTTTCGCAATACCCTGCACAAATCTTTGCTCCCGCCTGTGGTAACTTAAATTCTCGTAACTCTTCTCTTCCCTATTGTAAGGATGCTTTGTTGATTCATCATTTACAAGAAACGTCTGACAGTTTCTGTAATCAGGTGTACAGTTTACTCCTGGTGTTATAATAAACAGATCTTCGGTGCCTTTTATCTCCCCGATGCCCATTGGAACAGATGCTTGTAACGTCTTCAATAATCCGGTGGTTTCTTCGTCACCTGGGTTAGCATCCTCTACTTACAATCATGGCAATCTGTCAATGCCCCTTCTTTCAAATGCTTTTTGTGAAAGGAGGCTCCATGTCCGTTACGAAGAACCAAACGGCCAGCTGTCTTCATTTGAGAACCAATGGGATGATGGTGGTGTTGGTGCAAATAACTTACATGGTACTCCTGAGTCTGGCGATGCTCTCTGTCTTCTGTCAAAGGGAAGAAACAATGTTGGGATAAGTGGTGCTTTACCAATGAATCAAAAGCCATCAGATGATGGCACCGCAAAGTCTACAGAATGGTTCTGTTTCAGATGATGCACAAGTGCATTTTCCAGCAACCTTAGTTTACGGGCCTTCGATTTCGACTAGTCCCATTTCACGTCAATCAGAACTGATGATTGTTCTGGTTTGCCATCTTTCTCGAGGTGGATTGGCTTTAATAACGTCCTTAGTTTTTCCACCAGATGCTGATTTATGTGAAATGCAGTTCGTAGATCTATGTATTTAGACTTCTTGTTCAGTGCTGCTGTTTATAGTAAGGATTCATGTGTTATGTGCCCTCATTCATGTGTCGAATGTTGTCATCTGATTGTTCTTTGATATTATCTTTGCTATGTCATGCGTGGTGTTTACTAAGTTCGAGGCTGAAGCACAATTCGGTCAAAACTGATTAACCCAACGGAACTTATCGAAATTTTCATTTTGGTTCAGTCTTTTAGTTTGTTTCGGAATTACAAGAGAATCGGTTGATTTTGTTTGGTTCACATTTTTTAAAACTTAAAACTCAAAACCAAATAAAAGCAGAACCGACGATATATATATATATATATATATGTTTTTGATATGCTTGTCACTTTTTATGTTTGTTTATCATTAAAAATTCCAATCAATTATTGCTTCTGCATGATATGACAATGATCGGCTTCAAAAGCAAAATGCATATGTAAACGATGTTTACCTCTCAAAAGTACATATCTATTTGTTGTCTTTTTAACTTTTGAACTCAAGTATGGCAAGCAAATTAGATTTTATAATATATACATATATAGAGAGAGGGTGAGAGATTGGATCTTACTCACTCATGCCTGACTGTTATTTTTCATGTGGGATAATAATATTGTTTAACATACTTTTCAAAAACTCTTTAACACTTTTTAAATTATATTCATGGTACCGAAAAGCAATAGGTATATATATGTCATGCATAGAATTCAACCATAGAGCCCAAACTTAATTGTTTGAAATAATTTGATTTGGTTCAATTCTATTACTAATAGTGTTGTTCGGTTTTGATTTTCAAATTCAAGGATATTGTGATGTTATGTGGATATTGATGCTTACTAAAATGAGCACTATAGGTTCTATATTTATTTTATTTTATACAAATATTAAGATCTTTAAAGATTTTTTTATTGAATAAGATGAGAAACATACCTATGATGACTTGAACATATAGAAAGACAACTAAACGAAGCTATGGCAAAAAAGTGTAGAAAATTCGAAGTGAATACCTTACAAGAGGAAGAAAAAGGTTACAAAAGTGTTTGATTGAAAATAATTAAACATGATATAGTTAACTATGACTGATATAGGATCAAGCTCTACGGCGTCAAAGAATCTATGTAGCTGACCTACCTAGTGTAGAAAAAGATTTGGTTGCTGTCATTGATTTAAGTTTCAAAAATCACCGTCGTAAACAGGTTGAAAAAGCATCTCAGATCATGAAAATGAAAGATATTGTTTACTTTATGAACTGGAACCCCTACATTTTCTTTCTAGGTTTCTCATGATCTGAGCAACTAATTCTTGAATAATTAGGTCGCTATGCTGCTTTCGAACATATAGGTAGATGTGCTAAAAATGAATAGAGGTGATCTCTTGTAATTCTTCAACAAAGTCGGCTTGGTAATCGAGACCTCGGGTTGTCTCGTGCCTAGCTTATTAGCGTTTGGTCGTGATCGAGACTAACAAAACATGAGCTGGCTCACTAAGCTATACAAGATGAACATGAGCATGTTCAATTAGGCTTGGCTCTTATGAGCTCACTTTGTGAAATGTACATACCTTTTGTGTATGTATATGCTAGAAAACCATGTCAATCCATCAAATTTATTTGGTATAATATAACTGAATGATCATAACCTTCAAGTTTACATGAAGCCTTTATGATAATCTAATAAGATTTTGATTCAACTTTCAACCAAGGAATTATATTTTCCACTTGAATTATAAGAGGCTACAGTTTTTAACTTTAGGGAGAAGATGGAGTTATCTTGTCTAAGTCGAATCCAGTTTGGTTCATGTTCATGTTGGCTCAAACATGATAGGATGCCAAATATTAACATGTTTGTTTCGTTTGAATTGTTTGCCAGCCTAACCATAGGACTTAGCACAAAAAAAAATTATCATATAAAATAGATGAGTATAACAAGATATCTCTAGATAAAAGAATATCAATATTCTTAATCACTACCGACAAATAAAAATATATCAAGAAGCAATAAACCAAACAACCCACATTCAAAGAGCTGAATAAATTGAAGAAAGAGGGATAAATGACTCAAAAGAGCTTAAAATAAATCTCAAACCTTCTTTAATAATATTGAAAATATAATTGCCTTACCGGGAACACCAAATAACCAAGAAAACCAAAAATATCATGTTTAGGTTTGTTGCTCCAAGTAAGAGAAGAGAGAGAGTCCTCAATATTTTGTACTCTATACTCTAAAATAAATGTAAATAGGCATAAACCTCATTCACTCTAAGAGAAAATGACTTTCATATCAATGAAATTACAAGATGTTACCGTTTAAAAGGAAGTGCATGGATGAGCTGTACAATTTTCCATTTTCTTTTTCTTTTCTGTTATATTTAATAGTTTTTGAAATTATATAAAATATAATATTATTATACTTATGTCTCTGAAAAACAATGGTTGGATTAGAGAATACACCCTCAATGATGGCATGATCCAATCTCTCTCTCTCTCTCTCTATATATATATAGAGAGAGAGAGATGCTAAACTCTTGTGTATGCTAGGTTATCCATGTCAATCCGAACTATGAGCTTGGATGAATGAATGGTCTAAATAAAAAAGTAAAAATTATATTATATACTTTATACTTTTTTGCTTATTACAAAAAGCAATTTTTATCTTTTGCTCTTTTTTATCTATACCATCTAACTATCCAATTCAACAATTTGGATTGATATAAATAGTTTACATAGTGTCTAGCAACTCTCATTCTTTATATATACATACACATATATAATACATATGTATATGTATATATACACATATATATGTATATATTACAAATTTTCAATTATTTGGATTAGACATAAATCATTGAGTTTTAATGATATCGAGCATTGAATATCCGATCCATTAACCACAGGAAGAAAGAAGCAACCTTATACCCGTTAAGACTGCTACTACAACTGCCGTACCTAATGAGGTGAAGGCCTCAAGCAGTGCATGAACTAGTGCATTCAAAAGAACCTTGAAATTGAATGTCTGGAATTTGGGTATGCGCACCCGACAGCGGTCCACCGACGGTCCCGGTGCCAATTTTAAAAGTTTGCCAGCCGAACCCTGGGTCCAGTCTCTCATCTAAAGGCTGTAATCCTTATATATATATATATATATATATATATATATATATATATATATATATATATATATATATATATATATATATATATATATATATATATATATATATATATATATATATGTTCAAAAGGATCTGATCCGTCCAATTGCAGCTTGAATCTTTTAAAATTGGATGTTTCTCAACCTGTGTGTAAGACATGTCGTGTTTTGGTTTTCCAGAATCAGAAACTCGAACAAAACCAGGAACTAGCCAGTTGGTTTCGGTTTGAAACCATTGAATCTGGTTCAACTTTGAGTCCTAAATCGTTCGGAATCCAATAAAACATTAAACGTTTGAAATTAACAGAAAAAGGTTTCAGGTTCGGTCCAGGTTCTATGAAAGATGGAACTGAAACTGAACCGGGTAATTCCTGGTTTGGATTGAATTTGATCGGTTTCCGTTGCAGTTGGCTCCTGGCCCTGTTTGGTTCCAGTTGAAACGGGCAGACCAGTTCCAAACCGGCCACATCTGTGCGTGTGATTCTTAAGCAGGGGCCATGCCGATCTTCTGTGTATCGTCACAATTTTATTGGATGCCTTCGAAGAGACCCGCCAGTTTGAATCGAGAAACAAAATAAAAAGAGAAAGTGGTTATCGGAAAATTATAAAGGACTCACCCCCCCTCGTCATTATACAAGAATATAGGGTGATACTGATATTTAGTTCCAATGACCGCTTGATGGTATAAAAAAGAGGAAAATCGAGTCAAGAGGACAGAAGGCTCCAATCTGAGGTTAGGGTTTGGGTTTTCTTTCATATAGTACAAAGGGTTTGCTGTCATTGCGCAGCGAACGTCGATTTCCACTGATCGGAGCAATATCTGCCGTTTCTGAGGTTTCTCTCTCTCTCTCTCTCTCTCTCTCTCTCTCTCTCTCTCTCTCTGTCTCTGATGGTCGTTAGTTATTCTATGTTTGTTATAACTCTTGGTTCCCCAATTTACCTGATTTCCCCCCTTCATTGTGAAGTTTCTCGGTTAATCTTGGTTCGTGTTTTCTTTAGTTTGTGATTTTATGATTTTCTGAATATTGATTAAGATGTAAGATTAACGGCTTTGTCTTCGATGCGATTTCGAGGTAATTTGGTTTGCGGAGCATGTTTTCCCGATACTTGCAACGGCTCGATCTCTTGATGATGCTTTGCCTCACCTTTCTCTTTTTTCGTCCTTTTGTGTTTCTATCTTGGTGCGTGCTTGAGTTATTCTTTCTTGCGATAGGGGGAAGAGTTGTTGTTATGAGATGTAGCAAGTGTGCCATGCTGTACTTGACTTATAGGCAAACTTCGCCGCTAAATGATGTTCTTCCGTTCCGAACCTTAGAGTTAGTTCATCTATTTCGTATGTAGCATGGCAATGGAACACACTAGTGCCCCAATTCCAAGGGAGATTGTACTGTCAGAGCTTCCACCGCCTATAAACTGTACGATTAGTTAGTCTTGAATTTAGATGTCTTTTCATGTGTCCAATTGAATGTTTTGGTTTTTGCATCTGGAAAGACTCTTTGAAGATTTGGGCGTGGTGAATCCATATTTCAAACTTGATAGGGGACTCTACCGGGTTAAAGAATAAATTCTCCCTGAAAAAATAGATTAAGCAATTGTCTCAAGCTTGCCAATAAAAAAAGTAGCAATGTGGAAGAAGGGAAGAGATAAGAAGAAGAAAAAGATAAAGGATTTATGAGAATGAGTTGACAGAATAAGGCGAAAAGAAGCAAAAAGGATGAAGAAAAGAAGTATTGATACAAACGAAATGAGATTACAAGAACAGAAAGAGGAAGCAGGCGAGTAGGATATTACCTTGGCTGGTGGCAAAAATTGACTACATATTGCTGCCAGATTAACATACTGTTACAAGCCCTGTTCTTTATTTAGAACGACTCCATCCATCTGAGATAACAAAGACATTTATGTGTACAATTATTGCCTCCCTTTCTGTTGAGCAATTTCGATTAAAGGGATCATCTTTTTCATCTTACTGCTGTATCCTGCTTCTTTTCTGGATGTTGGGTAATCGTAACAAGTAGTCAAATTCGTTATTTATGAGAACCTACTATTGTGAGGTGAAATGTTGATAGTGGGTTAGAAGATCTATTGGTTTCTTATCTTTTTCTGATTTTTTTTTGAAATACTAACTGCACTATGCTTATTTGTATAGCATACAATATGGACGCACAAGTGAAGCTTGCAGTTGTGGTGAAAGTGATGGGAAGAACAGGCTCAAGGGGTCAGGTGACTCAGGTTAGGGTCAAGTTCCTTGATGATCAAAACCGGCTGATCATGAGAAACGTGAAGGGTCCTGTTAGAGAAGGCGATATTCTTACTCTGCTGGAGTCAGAGCGTGAGGCGAGGAGGCTGCGCTGATGGGTCTATGTCGCATCTTCCGTTAACAGTTTTGAAAATGTTGCTAGGGTTGTGAGAAGGGTTGCACTTGTGTTTCTGAGTTGCATTAGCTTAGGGTGTTGGTTTCCTGAGTACTATGCTTCATGGTGTGACATTTCGGGTTGCAGTTTGATTTCTGATTGAAACCATGTTTTACTTCTGAGTTGCTGTAAGTGTTGCATGAATTTGTGGAGAGAGAGAGAGAAAGAGAGAGAGAGACCATGTTTATCTCTTCTTTTTCTCGATTCCCTTGACAAACATTTGTTCTTGTGAGGAATCAAGTTTAGCCTTTTGCACATTTGAAATAGTGTTTTAGTGGTGGTACAGGGATTCTGGTTTTGAGTGTAGCTTATGCTATAATGGCGTATTAGGTTCTCGATTCTACAATTTATGGCATCCTCTCGAACGTAACTTGAGAGCGGGGTTTCCCCCTGTTGCATGCATTCCGTTCTGTAGAAGTTGTTGGGTCTCACGACCGAGTGGTTTTATCTTGTGGTTCTGGGTTGGGGGGAGTGACTGGGAAAGCCATTATCATTGTGTTAATGGCTCTTGATCCTGTTAATCGATGTCAAAAACTCTGCCTCCAGGAAGAGGAGGCGGTGTCGATTGGTAATGGATGCTGATGGATCGATTACCGGATTGTAGTATGGACTCTTAGGCAAATTGATTTCTATCAGGCCGTTTAGGTAGAATACTGTCGATAGCGTCATGATCTTTGAATTCAGAATGATAAAGATCGTGTTCCTTGAGGATGCCCTTGGAGATTTGACAAGAATCTCTTGTTACTCCAGGAGTATGATAGAAAGAAAGGCCATCAGAAATTCTCTTCTACAAATCTCCCTTTTGGGTATAGACTGTGGATTTGCCGATTGGTGCCATTCATCGCTCCACTGGTTAAGCGATTGGATGAGGTTGATGCTGATGCAAGTGGCGAACTCAGACTCTGCAAGAAAAAGAATGCGGATCGAAATTGATATTTCGAAACAACTGTGACAAGGTGTAATGCTTTGATTTGGGAAGGAGGAAGATCACGATTGGTTCTTCATCAAGTATAAGAGGCTTCTGAATTTTTGTTACTTGTGTGGGATCCTTGGCCATACGATGGAGGAATTTGAGGTGGAGGAAGAGGATAACGGGGTAGAACCCCAATTTGGTGATTGGCTCGGAATCGTTAGCGCTCAAAGTAATCAAGAAGAAGATCGAGTCCCGTGAAGCTCCAAATCGTTAATCTTTTAGAAGCTTCATCAATTGCAAGATAAA
Organism: Brasenia schreberi; assembly: GCA_036023115.1. Taxonomy (NCBI): domain Eukaryota; kingdom Viridiplantae; phylum Streptophyta; class Magnoliopsida; order Nymphaeales; family Cabombaceae; genus Brasenia; species Brasenia schreberi. The sequence goes on along the minus strand of JAYKKT010000091.1, from coordinate 14,948,596 downwards.
GATTCATATGGTAAGAACGAAAATCTCAATAAGTTCCGGTACCATTGAATCCACTCAATATTTGAAAATAATTTGTGGGGGGACTCATACCTATAAAAAGATATATTTGGAGAAGAAGATTGGCAAATCTTTTAGAAGGAAGGCGGGCTAAAGTCAAAAGACGTATGACAAGAAGGAATTACAGATTCAAGCTTTGTCTGGAAAAAAAAGGTCTATCTGTTCTCCTGAAAGATGATTTGACTATGGAATATTCATCTTGGTGCTAGTAAGTAAGAAAAGACGATGGAGAAATTCAAAAGATACTCATGAAAAAGAAGAGCTGCAGCCCCGCCTAGCCAAATGAGACTTTTGATTTGGAACTGTCGGGGCTCAACCATTCCCGGGCAATTCAGTTCTTGCACCTCTTGGATAGGGAAGAAAGGCTGGATGACCTCTGTTTGGTTGAAACAAAGTTGAGAATGGAGGAATTTACACGGATGCATTGGAGAACTGGATTCAATAATGTCTTAGTGCTTAACTGCTTAGTGGAGGATTGGGCGTTCTTCCGAGAAGAATGTCATCTATGATTGATCATTCAATAAGTATCGAGCGGCTCATACCATATTCATGTTCAGTTGAATATAATTTTTTCAGGATATGGTTTATGTGAAGATGTTCGTGGCATGGCATGAATGAAGATGCTGAAATGGATGTGACGTTATTGAAGATAAATTAAAAGTAGCACTAATAGATGATAAAATAAGAAAAAATTATTTAAGGATATGTGAAAAGGTGAACAAAAACTGCTCTACTAAAAAAGTTGTGAGAAATGTGATTATGTTGAGTTATGATCTAGCTTACTGAATCGAGCTTTGTGGAAACAAAGAACCCATGTAGTTTAACTCCATCTAATACCGGGAAAACGCTTAGTTGCTGTTGCTGTATGTTTAGGTGAAAATTTTAAGAATGTCGCGCATGAGCTGAATCGAACCGAACATACTGCATTCATGTTTAGCTGATATATAGTTTAATGAGCCAAACACGAAAGTTCCCTGGAATGAACCTCACTAAACTGAACTACGGGCTACTTGGTTCATTTACTAACCCTAGTTGACAAACATACAGCCACAAGATAGTTCTTACGTAAATCTCTGCGTGGATCATGCACTACCATGCATATATAATATATTCGAAGATAGGGTTCCGTTCCATCATTGTGCCTTGCATGTTTGGTTATTAATTTAGTTCAAATTAAAGCTACGATATAACCTCTCATAAATGAAACGTGCCCCTCAATACCACCCAAAAGAGGAACAAGTAGCGTTTTTCTCGGACACTAAATGCAAGTTTTAGTTGGTCCTTTCCTGTAGCATTACAATTTTGATCTCTTCCTGTGCATTTCCACCATGGATGCTTCCTTTTGTGCTTCACGGTCACTTTCCCAGCATTGTAGAGGTGACAAATCCAACCAATGGGAAAAGAAAAAATAGAGAGAAGACGGATTCGAAGAAGGTTTTAGTTATTTTTAGAGGTAAGTCATTGATTTGATGTATTTTTTGTTATTTATTTGATGTATTGATTTCATTTTTGATTAAAAAAACAATAACGTTAAGTTTGTGAGACATACCACATGTTCGTGTCCTCGACGAGAGAGATGTGCAGGTGCTGAGAGTCTCTTTTGATAGGAGACGTGACTAAGTTGCATCTCTCTAGAGACACAATCGTCTCTTCTTTTTCATGATGTTCGTAAAAATATATTAATATATTATTGATTTTTCTTTCTCTTGTTTCTATTATTGATTTTTTTTGTTTTTTCTTTCTTTCTTTCTTTTATTTTATTTGATGAGGTTCGTAAGAGCATGTTGTCTGACTACAAAAGAGGCAACGATCATAACAAAATAAAAGTAAATGAAATGCCGGTCGGTCGTCCGAATAAAGAGATAGATGCTCGAATTTGGTGAGAGAGGAAAAGAAAAGGCAAGAGAAAGTGACCATGGGTAATTTCATCCTTTCTAAAAAAAAAGGTGAACCAAACCGAGATGAATTAAACATGTTGAAGTCTCCAGGCCAATGCAAGCGGGGCCATACCGCGAGACACAAAATGACAAGCTTACCTTGAGCCAATATGGGATGATCTATATGAAACAAAATATATAGGTAATTAAAGCATGAACTTACTTCTTAATTCTTCATCACATGACTTGTTAATATTTTGATTATAAAAACAGCGAAAAAATAGAAAAAGAAAATGGTGTCAACTAGCATGAAGATCAATAGCTCATCTGGTTTGGGTGTCAACTCACAGGTTGAAGGTCTGAGTTCGATACACCGGGTGCTCATCTAAGTATTGAATTATCACACAATTTCATCATACAAGCATTTTCGGAGCAGTTTCAAAGTTGGACGTTCAGCATTGCATTAAAATTTAACGATTGACAAAAAAAAGATAACTGATCCAAAACATGTTTCATGTTATATTGACTATTGTCTGTGAGGTTAGACCTGTTAGGTTCCATGTAAACCAGGACTACAGGTTCTGAACCAGTGGTTCTGGTTTCACCAAAACCTGGAATAGGAACTGAACCAGTTTTTCTCGGGTTCTAGTTCTGCAATCTCCACTTTCAGTTTTGGTGTTAGTCTAAAAAGTGGAAAATATATTATAATTTTAGAACATTTAATAAAGAAGCCCTTGAAACTGTCCGTTTTGGTTCAGTTCGGTTTTTCTCTAGGTAGAACCAAACCCAAACCATGGGGTTCATGGGTTTAGGTTTGGTTTCGGTTTTGGTTCCCCTTAGCTCTAGTTGTAGTGTTAGCTCAACGGTAAGACACTCTACCACCACGGCTGCTGTTGGTGGGGAGTTCGTCTTTCAGAGGGTGCATGTGTCTTAGGCTTCAGCCTCCTCTTGTGACCAAAAAAGAACAGCCTACAAGGGCTGGTATGGAGGCAAAGGGCAAATCTCTCTCAATATTAGGTTTCTTCATTTATAAGATTCGAACTTGAGACCTTGTTTACCAGGAACAAGAGCAGAAGCACTTGAACCAACCAAACGTCGGTCACAGTTAGAGTGGCTTGTGGAAGTGTGTCCAGACAAAGAGTTCAGCGTGTCCTCAGGTGACACACACGGGCATGCAGTCCAGCAGGGTGAGTGAGACATGCCTTTTCTCATTTTCACATTATTATTTTATGAAGAGCTTTTCTTTTTCATGAAAATTCATCACCCATGTTTTGAAATGGAAAATACTTAATCTTTTTCCTGAATAAAGAATAGTTGAATATGCCACCTCTCAGTGTCGTGTGCAGAAAAGTTCGAGTCCCGTAGCAAAATTGATTGCTACTTGTTGCTTACGACTGCATCTTGTGAAGTCTTACCATGATCTTTCTATCAGTTATATTTCTGAGCTTAACTGTTGAGTCTTTATTGTTTAGTGATTGCTTAATGTAAATCACAAAATTATCCCTCCTGTGTAACTATGTCTATCATGTTTTTCTTTCACTTTGATGTATATTGTGATTTTTACTCTCCCTGCTTATTAATGAGCTGCAACTTTGTTCTCATCATGGAGCTGTTGATTTTTTATTAGTTGGTTTAATGTGGGTCAAATGCAGGCCAAGGCAGAAAAAATGAAATCTCATGCGCAGGAGAGATTGGCAAACAAGATGGCTGTGACTCGGCGAAGGGCTGATGAAAAGCGTGCGAATGCAGAGGCCAAAATGAGCAAGCAAGCCGTATGGACTTCAGAACGAGCAGACTACATTCAAAGGAATGGCCATCTTCCCACTTCTTTCTTCTCCTTCAAACTGCCATCATTCTGCTGGTAAACAAGATGTATAAAGTGTAGTCCCATTTGCTCTATACGATGATCCTGAACCAATATAATCATGTGTCTGCAACTAATGTGGTTGTAATTTCACTTCTCTTGTCAGTTCCATGGCATGTCATTGTGATTTTTTACATCGTGATGTGCATTCCGAGCATTAACGGATGTGGTTTTCCATGTTAACAGTGGTTGAAACCCCCCTACTCTCTCCCTCTCTCTGTCTGTCTGTCTCTCTCTCTCGCAAAAACTTGTCCTTCATCAGTTTGTTCACTACAACTGGTGGAGGTGAACTGTCACATGGTGGCCATTGCAGCATAGATAAGCTTATTCACTGCATAACGGTCTGGAGGATATCAACCTGGGGTACGGAGAAACACTGCCAACGTTGGAATTTTGACGCTTCGCCATTTTTTAATGAAGAGTAAAACTATTCTAAAATTGACCAAGCACATTGTTTCACCGGAAACTATGCCTATATGTCCCTGCAGCTAGATGAGCACTCTCGAAACATTAATATTCCCTTCCAAGATTAACTGATCTTCTAGCTATAGTCCAACTGCCAATAAGATTAACTGCTCCAAACCTAGACTCATCTGCTCTGTTTTCTGCAAATGAACCATTGTCTTATTGAAGGCATTAAATTCAGCTGAACTAGCAGACCGTAGAAAGTTTGTATGAGACTTCCTTGTCTGATTGCTATCAGTAACAGCAGAGCTTGATTTTCAGTTCATGCTCAACGGCCACTGGGATTTACCTCTAGTAGCATATGGCCACACATTTTAAGAGCAGTTCTGCCATGATATTGACAGCGTGTCCACGTTTTGGTGCAGTACTGATACATTCAGATTTCGGACTGTAAATCTTTAGTTACATTGACTTGTCAAAAAGAAAAAGTTTTAATTATTTGCATTGGTTCTGGGTGTGGGGCTTCGTAGATATTGCCTTGCTGGATATTGACTAAACGAGGACATACTGATGTATGCAGCGGGAAGCTACCCTTGACCCAACCGATTCTTGTTTGGATATTAAAACCAGCCGGCGAAGTGAAATGCAAGTCATATCCGTCTTTTTCTGTTACTGTTGATTCCAAAGAAATCTCTCTCTCTCTCTCTCTCTCACACACACACAGATTAGTGGTGCATAACCAACAGATCCCCTCCCTCGAAGTCGATTTTTGTTCTCATTTAACTCCAGCCAAATTCATAAAGTAAATGAACCAAGTTTCAACATGGATACGTGGAGATATTTCAAAATAAAACATTTCCAATTATACTTTGGAATTCCTGAGAGACAACCTAATGAACATGAGTTTTCAGGGAGGCATTAAAGTCTCTTAGTTTATGCTTTCTACCTAAGTTGGTATAGTAACTATTGATAAAAAGCATTTTTTGTTGCTTGAAATTCAGTCGTGAGTTACAAAAATATTATAGCTTTTCGTGATGTTATTTAGAAAACTAAAAAGAGGTGTCTTCAAATAGGACATTCAAGACTAATTATGTGACTGTTCTGACTGCCAACATTCAGTATAAAGCTATTATAAATTGCCATCTTTCACCAGCATTAAAAGAACCTAATCTGACTCTAAATTTAAAATTCTCTCCTATCAATTTGCCTTTACAAAATGTGTTTTTTCAAAAACTTTTATTGCACTCTCTTTTAAGCATCCAAAAGAAGGAGAGTCAATGGTAACCATTTTAGTATGTCAATATTACCAAGGACTTATTTGTGCAAGGAGAGTCAATGGTTCTTCACTGTATCTTGTAGGCAATCATCGGGATCCTTTGGATCCCAAGAATTAGAATCCGGAGGCAACAAAAATACCTTAAGGACAATTATCTAGCATCCTTTGAAGAGAGTTACACACTAATACTATTATTGTAAGAGTGTTGGGGTGTTCGCTGGTAGAGATTCCGGTTTAGAAACAAGCTCCATTTCCTGAAATTTTGTGGCAAATGTAGATTTTCATTTCCAAATATAGAAAAGAAAACGCTGATTCATAGTAGGATTATAGAAAAGCCGATCTTTGCAGGAAATTCAATTTGTCAATACATTGGAGAAAAGGCCGATCATATGTAGCAATTTAGTTTGCCAATTTCTTCTAGCAAAAAGACAGATTTTTTTTTGCAAGTTCAAAGTTTTCAACGTCTAGAAGCAGATTCGTCGATTTCCCCAAATAGAAAGATGATATCTTCAAGAGGAGCCAAATTTCATTAGAGCCCTCAATACACCAACATTCTTTAGACTTTTTTGTGTCTTCTTTGTGCTCTTTGAGAGAGATAACATCTGACATTTATCATACTTGACTAATTCGGTGGAGGCAACTTTCTAAAGTAGCAAAAGAAAATGCATTCCTTCTTTACCACTTAAAGATCTTGATGTCGACCATACTAAGGGTAATAGAGGTAGAAAATGGATGGGCCATTTCTTTTTGTTAAACACAGGAAGAAAGATACCTCTCTTAAGCAATTAGAGAATTACCTTAGGCTTGAGGATGAATACTGCAATCAAGAAGATTTCAAAGAAATAATTACACAAAAGAAAGTTCATGTAATAGAGGAAGGCAAGTCTAGAAAATCCTCAAAGAATAAAATTTGAAATTTTAACAAGTCTCATGCATATAGTGATAGGGACACTAATAAGAAAAGGAAATAAAATTACTACTATTACAAGAAATATGAACATTATAAGAGTAAGTGCTGATATTTTAGAAAGTTAAAGAGTTTTAATTCAAAAGAGTACCTTGTGACAATATTATTAGAGACCAATATAGTTAAAGACATTGGTGCATGGTGGGTGGATTTTGGTGCAACCCATCATGTCTGAAAAAATAAGTTTCTTCTCATCTTTAGTAAAAAAACAAACTCATTTTGTATATGAGTAAATACTTCATCACTTCAAGTCAATGAAATAGGCTTCGCGAAACTAAAATTTACATAGGAAAAGATTCTCACTCTTATAAATGTATTTTATATTTAAGATATAAGAAGGGCTTGATATCAGTATCCTTACTAAAGAAGTATGGGTTTATATGTGTCTTTGAAGGATACAAACTCCTATCATCAAAGAGAGACGTTTGCTGGAAAAATATATCTTTGTAGAACATGCTTAAATTTAATGTTGTCAACTAAGAATGTTAATTATGATTATATTGTTGATTTATGTGATATGTGACATTACCAATTAGGCATGTGAATTCTAGGAAATAGATAACATAGTGAAATTGAATTTAATTCCTAAAACGAATAACACCAATCAATCATGTACTTGCATGCTCACTAAGATCACAAGAGTTCTTTTTCTAGAGTAGAGAAAAGTTCTAAAATTTTGGAATTGATTCATTCTAATATTTGTGATTTGCATGGATGATATTATAGGTGATATGAAATATTTTATCACATTCATTGATGAATTGATGATTGTACTAGATAGTATCATATTTACTTAATGTCTTAAAAAGATGAAGCTTTAGAAAATTTTAAGGTTTTCAAATTAAAAGTAGAACTTGAACATGAAACTCTCATCAAGTGCTTGAGATTGAATTTAAGTGGAAAATATTATGATCCAAATTATTTTGAGCCCATTGAAATCATACACCAAAAGATGACTCATTATTTACCATAATAAAATGGGGTGCTTGAAAGGAAAAGCAACATATTAGTAAAGATGGTAAATCCAATATTATCTTATTTCGATCTTTCTAGAGGCTATTGGGGTAAAGCTATATTAATGTTTTGTTATATTTTAAATAAATTTTATAGTAAAATAAACAAAATTACCTAATGTAAACTTTGGAAGAAAAGAAAGACTAACCTAAACTATTTCAAAGTTTGGGGTTGTAGGTCTATAGTAAAAGTTCTTAAACGTAAAAAAAGAAACTTAATGATAAAAGAAATGAACGTATCTTCTTTGGATATACTCAAAATAGCAAATAGTAAGGCATACATATTGGTAACAACTGAATCAAATGACTCATCCTGTCAATATGATAATTGAGTTTAGAGATGCTATTTTTCAAAAAGATATAGATCTACCTCATTTCTTAGACCTAAATAACATGTTCATGAAGGTGGACATGATCAAGAACTTGATGAAACTACAATATCCTACAAGAAATAAAATATAAAGGAAAAAAATTTATTTAGACCGAAATTTGAGATATTCATACTTGAAAGAATATGTGACTCTATTATGAACTCTATAACTTTTTGCTACAATATTAAATTGTTACTATGACTTATCAAGTGGTCATGAGATCTCATGATGTGGTATTTTGGAAAGAAACTATTTAAGATAAAATGGACTCAATAATGGTAGAAATGAGTGGACCTTCCTATTGGATCTAAGGCAATTGATGGTAAATGGATTTTTAGAAAAAAATGAAAATTGATAGAATCAATGACAAATTTAGAGTAAAAGTAGTTGCTAGGAGCTTTATCCAATGACTACGTTGGTACATAAGCATCAATAGTAATTAGAGTACTATTAGCACTTGCTCTATTTAAAACTTATTATTCACCAAATAGATGTCAAAACGGTATTTTTAAATGATGAATTAGATAAGGTGTATATCAAACAAATCAAAGGTTTTGTTATACTCACGCAAATACATAAAGTTTGCAAATCCTTATATGATTTAAAATAATCTCCTAAGCAATGTCATCAAAAGTTTGATAAATGGTTTTTGAAAATGGTTTCAAAATTAATAAATTGGATAATTATAAAAAATGTATATTGATTTGTTTGTATGTTGATTATATACTTATATTTGGTACTAATATAAATGAGGTCTAAAACACAAAGGAATTTTTATCGCCCAATTTTGGTATCAAAGATAAGAGAGTAGCAAATATTATTATACATGCTAGAATAAATAGAATATGACATACCATTGAACTTTCTCAATCTTATTATATAGAAAAATTCTAAAGAAATATGCTTTTCACTATGCTCATGTTTCTATTATTTTTTATCGCAATGCTAAATTAATAGCAAATAAATGATGCCTAGTTACAAAGTAATTGGTTGTCCGATGTATGTGATGATATGTTCTAGACCCAATATTGTATATGCAATGGATCGACTAAGTTGGTATATAAACAATCTAAGTAAAGACCATTGACAGATTGTTCAACAAGTATTAAAATACTTGAAGAGAATGACAAACTATAACTTAGTTTATAATGAAAGTCTTTACATTTTAGAAAGATATATTGATGCTAGTTGAATAACTAAATTGAAATACCACTTGAAGAGAATGACAAGCTATAACTTAATTTATAATGAAAGTCTTTATGTTTTAGAATGATATATTGATGCTAGTTGAGTATTTAAATAAAAATATCATGCTTCTAAAAGCGGATGGGATTTCATAATTGGAGGTGCATTTTTTTGGGCTTTAGAGAAACAAGCATATATCGTTGACTCCGCTATAATTTCCAAATTTATTGTTTTAGTGATGGCAGGGAAGGAAACAAAGTGACTTAAAAACTTGTTTCATAAGCTTTCTGAGTATATCAATATTGCTAGATATATAACGAGATATTCAAACATATTGGCTTGAGGCATAACTATATAAGAGACCTGATAAAAAATAAAGTAATTGCTATTATCTATATTAGACAAGGGAATCAAATAGATCCTTTGACAAAAGGTATGACCAAGGATTTGATGCATAAAATATCAATAGAAATAGGTTTCAAGCCGATTGATGAAATCACCAATAATGGAATTTTGACTCACATTGGAATAACATCAAATCTTGAGTTGGCATAATAATCATTCATAAAAAGCATTTAATTTACTCTTGAACGAATAATCATGAGTTAGTTATGGCTATTCATGATATTATTTAGAAAACTTAAAAGAGGTATCAGCTTCAAACAGAATGTTCAATACTAATTATGTACCTGAATATGCAGTCTTCTAGCTACCAACATTCAGTATAAAGCCATTACAAATTGGCATCCTTCACTAATATGAAAAAAATTTAATTTGAACTTGAATATCTGTGTTGACCGATTTTTCTTTATAAAATCTGTTTTTTCTAAACCCTTTACTTTACGTTCCTTTAAGCACTCAAAAGGAAGAGTAACACCTTAGCCCTCTTGTTGTGGTTTTTCCGTGCCTGAACAGGAACCTACCCATCCCATTCAGGTCAGTTTGGTAGTTTGGACCTGGCTAGGCATGTCGAACTGGACTTGAACCGCCTCTAGAAATGGAACTGAAGGAATCAAAACTGGAATTAAAACCGAACCTGGCTCCGCCTATTATACAAACAAACCCTAATCGAAACTGCTGCTCTGAAGGTTTCAGTTAAAAAATCCCATCTTTATTTCAGGCGGTTTACCAAATAAAGTCTTGCAGTAAACCAATGAAACTAGAACGAAAGCCCTGGAACCAGACCCAGAACCAAAACCAAAACCAGGTCCCCGTTTCACAGAACTAGAGAGGGCCGATTCCGTTACTGCTCCAGGTTATGATGGAACTGACGGTTTTCAACCCAGTTTACCAAAAGCGGCCAGGTCTAACCGAAAATTTAACACCTAGATCTAAGTAGGTCCGACCTGTTGATTCCCTTGTGTTTGAGTCTGGCAGGGTCTTCGTCTCGACAACTATCCGGCCCGGCCGAAATCTGCTACGCAGACCGACCCATTTCGGGTCGGGTTCTGGGTAAACCACACAAGACACGTCTAAGCTTCGCCCTGGTTTCCCAGTTCCTCGGGTCCGACATGCTTCCTTATAAAATCCCTCACCCCGTCTGTCTCTGTCTCTCTGTCTCTCTCTTCGGAACTGATGGCAACGGCCGCCACCGCCACACCCAAGGACGCGTCTCCGGTGGGCGCCTCCGCCCCGGCGAGGAAGAAGCCAGTTCCTGGCAGGGGCGGCGTTTCGTCGACCGCTGGCACCCTGACGGAGGAAGAGGCGCGGGTTCGAGCCATCGCCGAGATCGTGAACGCCATGGTAGAGGGATGCCGGAGGGGTGAGAACGTCGACCTCAATGCCCTGAAGTCTGCAGCGTGTCGCCGGTACGGTCTCTCCCGCGTATAGTTAGTTAGTTAGTTAGTTAGTTAGTTAATTAGTTAGTTAGTCGATAATATGGACACCATTTTCCTGAATTTCATTAATTTGGTTCATTGTGATGAACTGGTTGGTAATTAGGGGTTAATTAACTACCACGATACATAAGGTAGTTTTTGTATGGGTAATTCGAATACCACCTTTAATGAACTTTATTAATTGGATAATTGGATCATTATGATGAAATTATTCTTAATGAGAGGGTATTCAATTGCTATGACTTATAGGAGTTGCTTTTTTATCAATTATTCGACCATCATTTTATATGAACTTCATTCATTTGGTTTATCGCAACTAATTTTTTGGTAATCATGTGCACTTACTATGCGATATAAAAGTTTCTGGGTGATGATTCGGATAACGTTACCATGTTGCTAGGCCTAGGGCGACTTCTTAACCCTTTTTAATTTCTTGTCTTATGTTGATGGTATATTTGGTGTATACTGGTTTCCATTCAAATCTGTGTGAAAGAAAATCTTTTTCCCCTGGTTGGGTAGTTTTATTCTTCTTTATCTCAAACGCAAAGCAAGTGCCAAGCATGATGTACTGCTCTTTTTCCCTCTGTCTAATCTGGACATGATTTTACCTTACAACAACAACAACAACTAAACCTTTTCCCATACTAGATGGGGTCGGTTTCATGAATTCTTTACTTCCATAGGGCTTGCCATGCTAACAGTTAACTCAAAATAAGCAAGATCATTCTTTATTGTTTCCTAACACTTTTGTGGTCTTCTTCCTCTTTTTTTAACATTATGACCATCTAGTTTCTCATAGCTTCCTTTGGTCGTCTTTATATGTATCCAAACCATTTATATTTTTTCTCATTTTATCGTCTATTAGTGCCACTCCCAATTTGTTTCTAATAATCTCATCTGGTCTTTCCTTTTGTGGCCTCTCATCCATCTCAATATCTTGATTTCTGTCATGGATATCTTTTGTACATTGTACATGTTCATGTTTAACTGTCCAATACTTAGAACCATATAATATAACAGGTCTAATTGGTGCTTATAATATTTATTTTTCAACTTTAATGGTATTTTATATTGAATTCTTGATCTGGAGCAAATATGCTAGTAGAACTTGCTCAAACTCTTGAGGCAGTTGTGCTCAACCACTTTCTTAAGATAGATTTGTGTGTGAGTTTGAGAGTTCCTCTCACTTAAATTTAAGAAAGTTTGACTAAGACTAACCCTCTTGAGCTTCCTTGTTACAAGTATGACAGATCATCCCAGTGTGTGTTGAAAGTGAATGATCATGATTATTAGTCCTGGAAATAAATTCTTGAGGTAATCCTCAAGGTTACTTGGCAGATTGTGATTTCTAGTGTTGTTCATATAGTATCGCATTGTGTATCGTTTTGGTATACGAAACAATATGTGTCACATCATATCATTTTTAATATTAAAAATAAAAAAATCATAAAAATTCAAGAAAAATCAGATAATTCAAAACAATTCATAAGTTGAGTAAATATTCATCGACCACCATTCAATTTTCAATGTATAAAGCATTTAAGCAGTACATCCTTAGCAAAATTACAATTTTCATAATTGAAAAATGAATTATGTAATCAGAATCAACTAAATACTTCTAACAATATAGGAGCATTATGTCTTAATTTTACATGGTCTCTTTGTAGGATTACAAAAGATCTTTCTTTGACTATAGTAGCTTTATGCTATTCTTTAATGTTCATGTTGCTTTAAGCTAATTCTTCATGTGATTAAACTAAACAAGGTTGCTGGGATTGATATGTTGTTCGTTAGCTTTCATAATTGTTGACCTCATTTACTCTAAATTCTTGTTCCCCCAACTTCATTTTGACAATGAAAGATGAAAGGCATATGCATCATATGTAATATTGTTATGCACTTGAAAATATTCTACCTTTGCATGGGATTTCTCTATCATATAATAAAGTTCCGCATCATATTGAATTCTTATGTTGTTGTGGAGGTTGTCTGTGTTTATAGGGGTTTCATTCCTTCTTTCTTCATTGTGACGTGAGACCCCTTGTTCCTCTTGTCTTTCCTTGGCTAGTATATGCATTTTGTAATGTTAAAAAAAGTAATGTCTAAATATCTTTTGCTTTTCACATGTTGGTAGAGTAGTGGGTTTGACTCTTTTTCATGTATATGTGTGTTTATTGTACATTGTTTTTTCTTCGCAGTTACAAACTAATGATGTATATGATTTTTCTCAACAAAACTCATTTTAGTGGAATGGAATGCCAATGTTGACAACTTGACCTCCTTATATTTCTGTGGATGCATGAAGGAGCCCCAAAACAGGCACTTAATGGGTGATCTTAATCAAGAAACTTCATATTTTAAAGAAACAAGGCGTATCGCACGTATCGTGCGATACACCGTATTGCATGATACGGGCCTATACTCTTTCATCTGCAATGCAGGTCCCTGTATCGATACAATACGTATCATATGATACGGGATGATACGGATAACACTGGTGATTTCCCTTACCATGAAATTTTCTCCCAACCATTGTATCTTCAAAAGGGCAGCAGTATTTTACTGATACTTTTGTCACATGTTCAAAATGATTACAATGCTACAAGATTCAGCATGAACAGGCATTATACTGCTGATAATTCCAGAATTTACACTACCAGAATCTCCATGTAGTTGGAAATGAGTTTAAACGTTACACCTTGTCCACTGTGCATCAATGCACACGTCATATGCACATACATGTGAACTCGGATTCATGGTCATTTATATGTACCAAGATTTTTATGCTGTGTTGAGGCATTAATTCCGGTTCTTAATTTCTATGTTTGTTGATCTGTTCTGTTGTATTGATTGTAGGTACAATCCATATGTCCAGGCCAGAAGTCGAATAGATCAGCTGAAGCGTTTAGGCCATAGTGTGGACAAGGTCAGTTTGTAATACTTCTCCAACTTTAACAAGACCTATCTTAGTAATGAAGAGGTAGTAATTTGGCCGTTGCTTTTGCTGACCTTTTGTCTGCTCCTTTAATAGTTCAATTATTGTCCCTGCAGGTTGAGTTTATATTGATGGGAGGCACTTTCATGTCATTGCCAAGTGATTATCGTGACTATTTTATAAGAAATCTCCATGATGCGCTATCTGGACATACATCCTCCAATGTTGATGAGGCGGTACAATATTCAGAGCACAGTGCAACAAAATGTATTGGGATGACAATTGAAACGTGAGTGACTGTAGGAATATCAAACGTTACTGTTAGTTTCACTTTGGTGAAGTTGTACATGGTTTAAATTTTTAATATGTTTCATTTTGAGTTCTTTAGATCATTCTATTGTTATTGGTGTTTAGGAGACCGGATTATTGTCTTGGTCCACATCTGCGACAAATGCTCTCTTATGGGTGTACGCGTTTGGAGATTGGTGTTCAGAGTACATATGAAGATGTTGCTCGTGACACTAATAGGGGTCACACTGTAGCAGCAGTAGCTGACTGCTTCTGTCTGGCCAAAGATGCTGGATTTAAGGTTTGAAAGTGAACTTGGGGTTTAACTTGCTATTCTTTTGGCATGAATGTATTCTGTTATATATTGACTTGGATATGATTGGCATGCTTATGTTGGATATCCTTTCCCTTCATAGCATTGTGAAAATAGGTGGGAAATGTTTTCATGTATTGACTTTTACTCCCTTGGAGGACTATTGGCGTTTTTATCCAGCACTCTTTTGTGATAATCCCATCCAATTAATGATCCTACTGGGGATGCATTTCTCTCACAGCAATAGGATATGATGTCAGGTGGTTTCTATGTTAATATCGGGAGTCTTCTTTTAGGTTGTTGCACATATGATGCCTGACCTTCCTAATGTTGGTGTGGAGAGAGATATGGAGAGTTTCAGAGAATTCTTTGAGAATCCATCATTTAGAGCTGATGGCCTGAAAATTTATCCAACACTTGTTATTCGTGGAACTGGGCTTTATGAATTATGGAAGACTGGCAGGTTTGCTTTATATTTAGTTTTACAATTCCAATCAGAAAAGTCATACTTTTCAAATTCTCTCTTTGATCCTTTTGGGTGATAATCTGCATAGTCTATTTTCTTTGAATTTGGGCTTTCTTGTTGACACAGGAAGCAGGTGTGTTATTTTCTGTATTTGGTTTTTTCTCTTCTTATAGCAAATATGATAATGAACCATGATATGTACAACAAATATTAAATCGAAGAACTGAATGCACCAATAGTACAAATTGCATGAAAGAGATGGGACACATTCAACATTGTAGGTGTTAGATGGCCCTACATTTTCAGTAGATGGATTGTTGGTGTACAGTGTTTAAAACAGTTCAGATTTATTAAACAGCCTGAAAATGAGGGCCGCTAGGAGCCACCATGGTCCATTCAGATGCATGCCAGCATACATTCCGGCAGATCATGTGGGACCAAATGGAGGTGTAGGTTAATAAGAGAACCTCAATCAACATGGTGGGCTTACTGCACACAAAATGAAACTTATGAAATTGAAATCGGATAAGTTCACTTGTATATTTAGTACTTAAGTTGTAAAATTTCCCTATTTCCAGAACTAATCTTCTATAAGTTAACATCTTACTTCTGTTGTCCCATGGGATACCTGGTTAATAATTTTAAAGTACATATCATCATCCATATGTTCACTCTAAGGCCCTTCAAGTTTTAGAGTTATGTGACATAGATACAGGTGCAGGTGCATGTGTGGGATATGGCAATTTTGAAAAATTTCATGTACGAGGACATGGTGTGGTGTATATATAATTAAAAAATACATATATAAACATATATTTCGTTAAAGATATCTTTTTGAATAAAAATTCTGAATAGTATATATATACATAATATTTTTTAAATATATGCATAGAAATAGATTTGTAAAAAAAAATCCAATAATTACTGCTATTATATCATATATATATATATATATATATATATATATATATATATATATAGAAGCATTATATTTAATACATTCTTTAATAAAATTATAAAACTTTTAAAAACTAAATGCAAGGCGAGTAATCCGATTTTCTCCTCTTTCCCCCACTTTTATTCCTTCTCTCCACTTGCCCTTGCCCGCCCTTGCTCCTGTCTCTTTCTCTCTCTCGGACTATATCTACGCCCATTCTAAAATAGTGAAAATAAACATGTTTTTTAACATATCAAAGTTATGAGCATACAATATTTTCCAAAATAGTGCTAGTTCAAAATATCTCTCAGTTCAAATGTACAACATAAATAAACTTTGAAAACATAACGAACTTAAGTACATCTTACAAGCATAACATAATACTAATTTTCAACATGGTGTGCTTGTTTTCATAATTCTAGCTACTTAAATGTGGTCTCCTAACAAAACAGAGCTTTTATATAACATATTTAATTTATAATTTTAATATTAAGTAATGACATACAATTTAGACTACCTTGTATATCAGCTGCTGCTGCTGCAAAAAAGAGCAGACTCACTAACCGACAACTGAATGTAAATCATGCACAAATGTCATCGTAAGGCACTTTGAGGCTCAACTAATCCATGTAAAACTTGAACCAGTATTCTTTGTAACAATCACATGTTAGAGTTGAATCAGAATGCTATTCAACCATGAAATTCTATATTAAGATCATGAAAATGATGAGATAGAAAAAAATGACAAACCTAAAACCTGAGCTCAATAGGTAACAGATCAACCACATGAATACAAAATGGATTTAACCTGAACCAATCATGGTCTAAATTATATGAATTCTTTGCAATTATCATAATTTTTTTTCATGTTTTTAATTTTTTTTTCCAATTTTTTAATATTAAAGTACGATATGGGTGATATATTGACCAAAACGGTACACAGTGACAAACCCTATCTCCTTTTCTTATTCTTAAACTGAGTATAGGCTAAAACTTTTTGTAAAAGTAACCTCGACATGGTCAGTGTTTGACTGATGATTTTTGAGTGTCAGACACTCTGTGGGTGTCGAATGTCAGAGTGTTGACACGGGTGCACCACCCTTATAGAAGTGTCTATGCGACATATAGTTTTTGAGTATTCAAACAGCTTGCTGTGGACAGTGTTAGAGATGTCAATATGGGCCAGCCTGGCCTGGACCATATTTTATATGGGCCTCTAAAGTGCTGGCCCAACCCACATATATACACATATGTGTATAGTTTTTCAATTATACATATATATATATATATATATATATATATATATGTATAGTTCTTTCCATTACATGTATATATGCATAGTTTTTTTCTGTAACATGTATATATGTATAGTTTTTTATGGCATGTATATATTATGTGTGTATAGTTTTTTCTCCGTTACATGTGTGTGTATATATATGAATGTATAAATGTATATATATATATATATACATATATATATATACATATATATATATATATACATATATATATACATACATATATATATATACATATATATATACATATATATATATATATACATATATATATATATACATATATATATACATATATATATACATATATATATATATATACATATATATATATACATATATATATACATATATACATATATATATACATATATACATATATATATACATATATATATATATATATATATATATATATATATATATATATAGTTTTTTTATTCCATGTGTATATGGCTTGTTGAAGCCTGAAATGTTGTGATTGGATTTAGATTTCTAGCAGATTTGGATCGGATCTTATAGATCTGATCAAATATCCAACGGGCCTATGGCCCTGCAGGCCAACCCCACCTGGTCCACGTCACCCCTCAGGGCTATAAGGGCCACGCCATTCGGCTGCTGCAAATATGAGCCAGAAATCTCAACCCATTTTGACATCTCTAGATAGTGTTATTATCAATGGTGTTTCTCTTCAAAAGAAAAGTACGTGTCCTATTCTGTTTCAGCTTTGAACCCAAGGTGATTCTAATTCAGTTTGTAACCTACGGAATGTACCCGTTCAAATATCTAAATGTATTCTTATAGTTGCTCATCTCATTCTGCAGATATAGGAATTATGCACCAGAATTACTCGTTGATGTGGTTGCAAGGATTTTAGCTATGGTACCTCCCTGGACACGGGTTTATAGAGTGCAGAGGGACATCCCTATGCCTCTTGTTACCTCTGGAGTGGAAAAAGGAAATCTCCGGGAGTTAGCCCTTGCTAGGATGGAAGACCTAGGTTTGAAGTGTCGTGATGTTAGAACTCGGGAAGCTGGAATTCAGGTACAATTTCTATTGAGAATTTTGTTGGTGCCCTACTACTGCACTTTAAGCTTCAAGTCTAATTTATACCTAGAAATTTTCAGGATATTCATCACAAGATTAAGCCAGAAGAAATAGAGCTTGTTCGCCGTGATTATGCAGCTAATGAAGGCTGGGAAACCTTCCTTTCATATGAAGATATAAAACAGGTTTGTTCTTGTTTCTAATCTCTTCTCATAAACTTGGCATAACAGGGTCTATATATCTATATTCTATCTTCTTGCCTCGTGTGATTCTTAGTTGGGGCTCAGGAGCCTGATATTTGGTAAGTGCTAGTGCAAACTGTCAAATGTGAAGGACATCCAAAGTTACAGAGCTTTGCATTTTCAAAAGGTTTTGCTTAGTTATGTTTCTAATGAGTTCTTTTTCTTAAGGAACTTTTGTGGTTAAATCTCAGGATCATTAGCTTTTGGAATGATCCTAAAACTTAACCCACCTAGTGTGAAGGAAGGGCCTGACTTTGGTTTTTGGCATCAATCTTCAATTTTGATTTTTGGGTTCATGCTAGCAATATGTTTTGTAAGAAAGCTGCATTAAAAGGTTGCTATGGTGAAAAGATTGGAGAGGTGGAAAACCTACAAGGAGAAGATTTTGGTGGCTGTGCTGTTTTTTTGAGAGAGGGCCCGTTTCATTGCAACTCAATATTCTCGAATAGGTTTCATAGGGATCGTTATCTTCAACGGGAACCCATCAAAAAAACCCCGAAGTACGTTTGTCAAGGCTAATAGTCCAAAAAACATCCTATTCAATCTTTAGAAGTACGTCATTTGAAGGACATCACTTGTAACAAATAATTTCTTTGGAGATGACATATTTAAGTAACCCCTGTGTCATGGTGAGAGGGACAAAAAATCATCCCATGGTAGTTCGATCAATCTTTAGAATCTAGTCATTTGAAGGACATCTCTTGATGGATACCATATTTCTCTGGAGATGACATTTAAGTAACCACTGTGTCATGGAGGTTCTGGGAGGGACATTTATGATTATGATTGCGTTCAATTCTTTAATTGAACGTGCAAATTCTGTAATTTCTTGAAATTAGGGCTCTTCTGTGGAGAATTTCTTTGGCTACCTTACTAGCATACTCATATATCATTAGAGATGTAGGATAAGATGGAAATCTAACGAATGCTTCATGTGCATTCATCTACTTTTACGTGCACTGACAATTTGACACTTTTACGAGAAAGGATAAATATATAACTGGATTAGCAGTATGAAAGGCGTGCGATATTACATCCTGACATAGTCAAACTAAGTGCCTTTATACAACTGGCTACTGCAGCACTGCCTTGTGGAAGCTTTTTTTCATATCAGTCTAGGGAAGGCTGATGTACAGCTTCCATGTGAAATCCCGAACTTGTATAAAAACTGTGGTTACCTTTCGTTTCCTCCAGACCCAATCATTTCAGCTTCCACGGGAAAGCAGCCCATTTGATGGATAACAGATTCTGTTCTGTCCAAAAAGATGTCTCGTACTTCAATACTTTCAAGCACATTTTGCCTGGTTAAGGACAGCAGCAACTAGGAGTAGCAGCTTCTTCTGCCCAATGAAAACATGATTAACAATAAAGAATATTAGGTTAATTTTCTACTTCTGGAAGGCATGCTGGTTTAACTTCCTGCTTCTTGAAGCCATACATTACGGCATGAACTGAACTGTGGATCCAAAATGAAATTGCATATTGTAGATCTTTTCAGTGTTTGAAGATTTCTGGTTTATCCTTTGTGTTCTTTTCATGGGTGCAGGACATCCTTGTTGGTTTACTACGATTGCGCAAATGTGGCCGGAATACAACCTGCCCTGAACTCATGGGGAGATGCTCTATTGTTCGTGAACTTCATGTCTATGGAACTGCAGTTCCAGTGCACGGGCGTGATGCTGATAAATTGCAACATCAGGTAAGCAATAAGTGCAGCGAGGTACTTTAAAGTATATAAAAGAAAAATCTGAATTTGGCTGATGTAATCTGGGATGCATTCCAATTCTAAATTTCTTTGTGAATGCATGTAGAGAGATCTTCATATGAATGTTTTAACGGGACTACTTTCCCATGTCCAGAATGACACTAAACGTGTCATGTTTTGCCAAAATACCCGACAACATCATCTTTGTTGCCTTGCTCATAATCTGCAATAAGCTTTTATATCCTGTCTACTGAACAAGTAGATACCTTCTGGGTTTATGTATGTTTCATTCACCTAATGGGCCACATCCGTTGGCTGGTATACCCAGACTTACACTTAACATATCCATGTGCTTTTGTGCGGAGCGCACTTGCATACAGTGGTTACGTATTATGATGGGTTGTATTTTCTTATACTTGAATCTGATCCCGTAACTATGCTTATCGTTGTTTATTTGCTAGTAAGCATTGACCAGACCAAATTAGTGCGATGCGACGAAAACCATCAGTGTCATCTTATTGTCTTTCTTCAGAGAAGTCAATGATGTGGGTGGCTCTTGACTGAATGACATAAAAGAAAAAGTATGTCTTACAAAATATAAAATCCAATGCTGAAAGGCTTTAGCCATGTTTTTTAGTTCTCTATAAGCTGAAAGCTTTGTAACTGGTAAGATTGGTAAATCTGTACGATGACTGATTATTCTTGACATTGCTTCGTTTGAATCGTCCTTGTTTTAGGGTTTTGGCACGCTATTGATGGAAGAGGCAGAGAGAATTGCAATCTTGGAGCACAGATCAACAAAAATGGCCATCATTTCAGGAGTAGGAACTCGACACTATTACAGGAAGCTTGGCTATGAGCTTGAAGGGCCTTATATGGTAAAGTACCTTGTATAACTCGGAGATATTGTCATGCTTTGTCCGTCCGACTAACGGATGGCAATGTGTACAATTCTGTGAGCTGATGAATATATCTTCCGTTATTCCCATGCTTTCTGTTTGTGCAAATGGCAGCGGTTATTCCCCATATTGAAGTGGTTATATGAAAATCAGACTTGAGAAATGTGGAAGAATCAGATGATGGGGAAAACGTTAACAGTTTTTGATTCATCACAGGTAATTTTGAAAACAAGTTTTTTCCCCTGCGGGAGAATCAAGGAAAGCAAACCTTCCAATATGATGAAAACACTATTACATGTTCTCGAGTAAGGCCGCTGATAGATTGTCTGCTGATGTTCTCATAAAACTGGGGTCGGACGTTGTTGGCGTGTTTAGGCTGGGGTTTGTCTGACCCCTACCAGATTTTCAGCATCAAACTCGCGACATTCAGTTTGAAGGCTCTTTTCAGTTTCCTCCATCTATTTTTGCCGAAGTTCTTTCTGAATTTTCAGGATAGCCTTCAACGACTACCATATATTTGGCTTGACTCATCTTGTCCACATTCTGGAGAGCAGCTACTGAAGATTGCCATCGACACTTAAAAAGAATATGGTCTAAAATGACCTCTTTTTGGCACGATGGGGAGGCCAAAGTCAGATGCATGACCCAGGTATCAAACTCATGACCCCCAACTTGTGAGTAGAACCCCTGGCCAGGTGAGCCGCTGTGTGCAAAATTACCCGTTGGGGCTTTGGTCAGTGTTTGTACTTTCAACCAAATGACAACGTTCAGCTTCATTCTTCTTACAACGTTTCAGACCACAATATAAATCGTCAAAGATCTCACAGCTACAAAATATACATCATAAATTATCTAGTGTTCGATCAAACGCCACAATCAAAGGCTTGCAAAGAATATTAACCATTGGTAGTATTTTCAGCAAATCGGGCTACTCACTCCATCAAAGTTATGCATGTAGGAAACATCAGTAACTCGTCCCTCTCTGAAAATATAGAAGAAAGGGTGAGGAGAATTTGATCTCTGAACGCGTGCCTGAAAAAGCGAGATTTTCGTCATTTGCTGGGGAAGAAGATTACCGAGAGCAAAAAATTCTCGACACCCCTCAAGCAAGTTGATTGCCTTCACTCGGTTATCTGGAATACCTAAATAAGCCGATGAAGAAGCATATGACCTAAACAGTTTCCACCTCCTGAACTGCATCAACAGCAATGCTCATAAAAAATACACGAAAAGTAAAATGTCTATCTCAATGACCCTCTCAACAAGAAAACTCTAAAAAACCTGCCATTTAGAGTATGCATGGCTTCAACAAGGGAGTTTCCATGAGCAAAAAGGAGTCTTCGGCAATTGGAAGCTCACCTACTATATGTCATACAAATTGTAAAATTATATTAATTTGTGGATTGCATGAAAGTTTTTAATTGGGTTGTAGTGTATCTTAAGTATCAATGGTTGTCCTTTAGATCATGGGAAAGACACATATTAGCTTCGATCCGTAAAGGCTGACTACATTCACAGTGAAACAAACAGTTGCTAAATTCATTCCTAAGGTCATTTCAACTGTCAAATAGATGACTCAATTGTTTTATGCCATTTGAAAGTTATGTCGAACACACAGTCGATGGTATGTATCAGGCCAAACTCTCAGTAGATCATTTGTTATGGTATGATCCTGATCTGTCAACATCACTTTCTTTTACTTTCCCTTCATTGTTTCTTCAAAATCTCGGAAGGAACAACCACTCAAAAGTTTGTGTTGTCTGATCATATAGCAATGCCGTACCAACTGTTACTGATGGTTCACACCAGTAAAGAACGCAAAAGGCCATCCGACTTATTAAGTTTCAATGTGGTATCAAAGCAAACAACATCCCCAAAGCAGCCATATGAGTCAGCCCAAATAATGTTTGTTATGAGCTCATCTAGATCAAGTTGTATCGCATTGAAAAATGAAGGCTTATTTGCACGCTTGTCTTGTAGATATTGCATCACAGCTCCAACATCACCAAACTTCGGAGTAATGGAACGTTTTCCCCTTCAGTAGTTCTTGTGCCAAAATCCTTATTATCTCCATTCTGTCTTCTGCCAATGGAGGAGGTGGATAAGTGGCTTCCTATCACGGCAAATCGGAAGGCCAGTGGTGGTATTCAACTTTCCAGAACGTCACTGCCATGGTTGGTGCTGGCGTTCTTAGTCCCATGGCTGAACTTGGATGGTACGTAAACATCTCTCTCTCTCTCTCTCTCTCTCCGTCCGTCCCCACCCCCCACCCCCCCGAGTAAAGAAATCTTGGATCAGAGGGTTGCATGCAAATAAGCAGTAGTAGAAACGCATGGGAGACTGTTATTTTGCTCCTAAAAGGAGACCCCTATATATAAGAAAAGATTAACGATAGCCTACTTTGGGATTCAATTATTCCTTATCAACAAACTCCCATATCATTTAAAAGATATACGTGTGTATTCCTAGACAAAGTAGACCAATAAATATTAGGAAAGCCTTTAAACACTCATTCATATTTTGAGTTGACGAGTTCAAATATAATTATGACTCATGCAATGATAAAACCAAAGTTGCAAGTCATCCGAATCTCATCAACGGCCCTTGGATACATGGTGGCATCTACATATATGGCTAGATTGCCCGGGAGCTTACCTTCCCTCCCTTAGTCGAACGTCAAAGAGTTTCACCTTTTAGTCGAATCCCTAGAGATGCCACACGACAGATTCACACAATATAGTGAGTATTTTCACACAATTAAGTTTTCAAATCTCTTTGTTATTCATCTATACTAATCATATAACTCATTGACAAGTTTCAAAGCAATCTCCATAAATCTTTCATAAAAATAGGTTCATTTCTGTCATCATCAATCAATGCACTCACACAATCAATGGCACAACACATGCATGACTCTTACGGAACATGTACATTATAAAGCAATTCTCAACAGATATCATACAAACTTAGACTTTATCAAAACAATAACAAATCATATAAAATATGTACATTAAAAATATCTCAACACAACCTCTAGCATGGTCGTATTGAAGAAGCATATTCTCACCTCAACCGAAACACTAGTGGTGTTCACAATTTGGTTTGGTTCGATTCTAGCCTGAACCTCGAACCAAACCGCTATCATCGGTTCTTTGGTATTAGAGAACTGGATCAAATCGTAGCTTGCTTAGAACCAAACTGAACCGATGGTTCCGATTTGGTTCGGTTCTAAACCACGGTTCAGGACTTTATGCATAGGCAGAGATCGCATATAGCATATGACATGTCATTATAGAGTCATTGATATCACATTTCTATGATAAAAATTAGAATAACATATTATATGTGCTTCCTTTCATTGCATAGAATAGCATATTGCATACATATGAGAAACTATTATGGTATAAACTATAAAACAAATAATCAACCTAAATAAAATGAATTAGAAGAACAACACATACAAACTAGAAATTGGAGATGGTGTTGACGAATGATGAATAGATGCATAGGGAGAGAGTCATCAGCAATCTGCTACAAGATAAAGAGGGGGCAGGCGAGTGGGTTGTCGGTGGCAATCTGATGGAGAGGGAAGGGGGCGGTTAGAAGGAAGAAATCATGAGCCTATTCAGTAGGCAGTCAACCCTTAGGTCATCAACGATTTGAAGGAGAAGGTAGAGGGGAGTGAGTTGTCCGTCGTTGTCGATGACCTAGTGGAGAAGGGGGAGGGGGTAACATGCAATGTGATGCAGTCTGGACTCGGGAGAGAAGGAGAGGGGGGAGGGAGTCTACGGTTTGTTGCTCAATGTAATATATGTATATAAATGGTTCGGTTCGGTTTTAATACTAGAACCAAGAGCCAAACCACCAATTTTGTTTTTCTATAGAACCATATCGTACCACTTGACATTTAGAACCAAGTCAAACCATCGGTTTGGTTCGGGTTCAATGGTTTGATGAATACCCCTACAAAACACAAACCCATATCTAAATCAATATAAAAATACCATGATCTACATGTAATATCACCAAGTCATCTCATTTAATACCTATTTAAAGTATAAAATAATATTAATATACAACTCATTTAATAACAAGTCCATACTGCGTCTAAGTCGAAATTCAAATGGCTCCGAAATCCCAAAAATACTATTACGAAACCTACTAAAAACCTTAGATCCAAACTTTTTTCATTAATTATTCTTTGGTTTTAAATAAAATCCTCATAATATTAAAGTTCACTCTATCACGAGTCCAACATTTCAACCTAGGCTCAAATCGAACACAGAAGATTCCAGAAAAACCCCAAAATCATAACCGGATCCAAAAGAACTTAACTAGATCCGAACTGTTTACTTGAACATGTTCCCGTTCACAATGGATCTAGACTTGACCTGATCTAGAACTGACCATTGGGCCTGACACAGGTCCAATACGAGACCATCACCGACACAGAAATTCCCTGAATCTGAAACAGACACAAACTAGATAGTTGTCGACATCATCACAACATCATGATGATGTCAGCATTATTCCCGTATAGGTGTTCACAACATCATGCTAACGTCAGCCCACTATGTTTGACACTGACACAGTTTAAGTTGAAATGGGGTACACGACCTACCACGTTTTGCAGGATACGGTCTATTGGATTCATCATTTGGGTCCTGGCCGCAGCGGTGGTCATCAACGACCCCTCTTTGTATTTCCGCCTGTAGTGGCCTACTCCGACCATCAAATCCAGCGTCGTTGAAAATCTCTCAGCAAGAGCTACCACTTGATACCATTATCACCGCCAGAAACAATAGTGGCCAAAAGAAAACCTAACCTGAACAGACTTTTGGATGAAAAATCCGTCTGTTTCTGATAATGGTAGGGCTCAAATAGGTAGCTCATGTATTCGTCTCTTCGAGCCCTCCGTAATGGTACTCTCCGGACCACCAGAAGACTGTCCAATCTCTAAAAAATACATAGCTTACAATGTAAGTAGTGGATGACCCTATCGGTCCTATTACTGACAACTATCATGAAATGTGAGAAGAAGGGTCTTCTTCTCGAATTTCATCAGATCGTATTTTCGAAAATACAAACGTTCATAAAACAATTTTCATTTTTGAAAAGGTCACACGCATTTTCAAGATAAAACAAAATGACTGTTAAAAAGAAAAGCCTAGAGAGTAAAACTCGGAAGATTAAAAAGTCATGTATAAATACAAAAACTCATATAAAATATATGTGTGATTCATATTTACAGTCTTCTAAAAAAATCCTTTGTGAGTAACCTAGAAACAATATACATTCTTCTTTGTTACTTTTCATCATACATTATAAGAAATACAGAAAGCAAAGGAGTAACCTATAAACAATATAAATTCTTCTTTGATCTTTTTCATCCTACATTATAAAAATACAGAAAACAAAGTAGAAAGAGAAAGGAGAACCAAGAGACAATCGACTTCTGCTGTGCCCTAACCAAACCCTGAAAACCTGATGACTTGACTTCGACAAACAGAGACTGCCCCAACATAAAGAGCCACAATCATTTCTCTTCCCGTTCTCAAGCTCTTCAAGGCTGTAGGGTTGATCAGGAACGAAGGGCCTCTTTGACCATAAATAACTTTCTTGCCTTTCGAAAATTTAAAGGAACTCATACGGTTTCCTTATCCGATTTTTTTCTTCTCCTACACTTGGTTCTATTTTGGATAGAATCTGGGCCCAAACCCAGACCCAAGTATTACAGTTGTTCTCCCAGCAAACCAAATATTGATGGCATTCACGAAGCCTACTGATCTAAATACAACACTGCAGTTAAGATGATGGAGCAGGCCAAGTGAGCCGTCCGAGACATCTATTACATGCTTCACATCTCCACAAAGCTTAGTATTTCTCCTCATACTCATGGACGCATTGAGGATGGTTCGTGAATAGAACTTGATGGTCTTGGGAGAGAGAACGAATTGCCTCGAACCTCCTATTGGTGCTAAGGTCATAATTAGGAAACCAAGAATGATTCGCAATTGTCATACATGTAGAAGGTTCACTTATCCTCCTGTTTCAATGAAATTGGTAAACACCCCTCTCCCTCTCTCTCTCTGAGTAAAGAGATCTTGGATCAGAGGGTTGCATGCAAATAAGCAGTTGTAGAAACGCACGGGAGATTGGTATTTTGCTAGTTGTATAGTACATACAACAGCGAGCTCGCTGTAAGAAAGTGTAGCATTCCAGGTGGTGGCCCACAAATACGGCACAATCACCTGGTGAAGCATAAATTTTGCTCCAGTATTTTCCATCAAAAAGAAAGATGTTCGACGGTTGGCACTTGGCCATCAAATTGTAAGACATTTCCCCCTGAAAATACTATCATAAAATTTATCCTAAATATTTCTAAGGGTTTTCTTTTCTAAAATAAGTTTTTATAGAAACAAGTTGTGTTGCTTTTATTATTTAATCAGCAGTTTCGCCGTTCGAAACGTGAGGTTTTTGAATTTCTTGCAAGAAATTTGCCTGCTAGTTTTGAGGAGTAGATAATTTAGCAACAAATTTTAGATAGTTTAAAGTTTCCAAGCTAGTTTTAGGAGCAGATACAAATGCTCGGTAGGATGCGCGCGCTTGCACACACGGAGTAGCTTTTCTTGCTCATTATAATGGTACTGTGCAGGAGACTCCAGCAGCGGAAAGAATAAAGGTAGACTCCTTACATTGTTTTAGGAAGACGCTTGACGGAGAGAGAGAGAGAGAGAGAGAGAGAGAGAGAGAGAGAGAGAGAGAGAGAGAGAGAGAGAGAGAGAGAGAGAGAGAGAGAGAGAGAGAGAGAGCACTGGATAACTTTGGTAAGCCGTTCTCATTACATCTATCTGTGGCATAGTATTGCTTTCACCATTATGTTTGGCTTCACAGAGAACCACCTCTACAATAGCATGTTACAGACAGTAAACCGTTCTTCTGCTTCTCTTCTTTCAAGTGGCAATAATGGTATGTTCAATCACGAATAGAACTTATAGTTTTTAGCGTCGACGATTATTGTTCTTAGACCACCAATTGGTGATAAGATCATAAGCAAGACGCCGAGGATAATGCATATCTGTCATACATGAACAAAGATTTAGAAACCCAACACGCTTAATGGGACCTTCAAAAATTAAGCAGAGTCGGAGGCTTATCGTGCTCTCAATTGTAACATATTAGACTTACCCAGTTTGTAATCCAAGATAAGCTGAACCTTTTGGGCTTGTAAATGGCCAGCCACATGGTGCAGGGGAGCTGATAAAACAAACGTGTGTGATTCAGTGTGCAGGTTCTTCACGGATACAGTTAAACTCGCAGAAAAAAATATATTGCACTCACGAAGTATGTCGTCGGGGCGAATGCAAATCCTCCAAAGAATCCAAGAAGCCCTCCAAAGAAGGGGAAGGTGATGGCGACATAGCTTCCAATAACATGGACGACAACAAACATGTTAGCCATTGCAATAAGCCATTTTGGTTTGTCCAAGGAGATGAGGATGTTGTCTTTAACATCATTGCCAAACATCCAGTAACCGACAAGAGCAACTGGGAAGTAGCACAAAGCCACAATTATGTAGGCAACAATACCACTCCTTTCCACATAGGACCCTTGGATGGCTTCTCTGGTGTAGATGGAATTGTTGCTTGGATTTCCAGCACCACATTGTGTCCAGCATAGGCAAAAGCCACATCGCCAAGGGCACTAAAGAAGCCAAAGACTGTTCCTGCTGTAGTCTTAGCTTTATAACCATATTGTACATTTTCTTGAACACCCTTATGAGCAGAAGCTGCCCAGACAATTGTAGAGTAGCTGTAGGACAACGCAAACATCAAAGTCTAAGTTAACATGTAGAAGTTATGTTTCCTTGTGTATTCTCATTCAACCAGCAGACTCTAAGCAGGTTGACAGTTGACAAAGATAACAAAAGAAGGATATAGATTAAAAATACTTGTACCTCAAGGACATGACTGCTGCTGCCAAAGACACACCAGAAATAGAGTTGTAGTTGGGGAGATGGGACAGTACGAAGTGAACAGAGGCAAAAATCATAATGAAAAAGGTCAATTTGATCTTTTGCAGCTTGAACACACGGTATCATGGAACTTCTGCAATGATTTCCCCCAGTGACCATATATACAATGTTCACCCCAATTTCAACCACAAGTTGTTGAGGCACCACAATATAAAGACCCAACTTTTCACCAAAGGCATACTGACCAAGTTCATGGTATCTGTCAAAACGTTTTCCTGAACCATTTCATGCATCTCAACCATTTGGTTTTCTTCTCAAGATCCATGCTGTTGGCCTATAAAGATCCGCCACTATCAGACCTTGCAAAATTATTAAAAATACAGACTCCACTCTCTCTCTCTCTCTCTCTCTCTCTCTCTCTCTCTCTCTCTCTCTCTCTCTCTCTCGGAAGCAGTGTACATGGGATTGTCTCCCAAGCAGTAAAAATATCAACCGTTATGCATGCATACATGATAAAATTAGCAACCTTAGTAATTGATCTTGGGTTGAGAGTATCACTGACGTTTAACCTTCCATTTTGCAGATTGATAATAGATACGAAGAGCAGCCTACTAACTAAATTCCTACAAATGTCAAATTCTGACAGGTCTCGGGAAACTCCGGCTGCCGGAGATCACTCCTGGCGCTTTATTCATGCGGGTGATATGGTGCCATTTTTCTTTACTCCATTGAGGAGTTGACCTTTACTTCCTTTCCTTTTTTCTAAAGGAAAGACAAGTTGACTTTTATGGATTTCACAATTTCCATTAGGCCGAGCGTACCGCTCAGTTCAAGAACCTGTGCTTTTCGGGTTTGAAGATCAATTCCTTGGATCCAAATGCACATTAACTGGAACTAAAGTTCGAGGCACCGAGGGGCAATGTCGTGTCTGTTTATATCTTGGTAGAGTCTACCTAACCTCAACTTCCTAACCACAAATCCTAAATAAACCATTTCAATTTTTTTTTGTTACAAGAGGAGGTCGATGCCTAATATGTATTTCATCGCATTAGGGGGAGGGAGCGAAGCATGGTTGAAATGTATCTCAACCATATATTAAACCGTAAAATATAGGTTTTACAGTCAAATTTCAAAATTTTAGGGAAGGTGATGTTCCCCCCTTTTATGTAGATCCACCACTGCATCCACCCTTTGGTAGTTATACTCTCCACCACCAGCAATGTTGCTAAAGCGCTTTACATTTGAGCTACCGCTCTCGGTGTAACCATATTTGAACTGCTACTACAAGCAACAATGCTACACCATTTTCTTTTTCTTCTGAAGTATACCACAGGTAGAAGCCCAAGGATCCATACTGATCCGATTCGAGCCCATCAGCTCACTTTGAGGATAAAGCTCTCCCAACACTGGTTTTCTCCATTCACAAGGATTGAACTCTGAGGCCATTGCTCAAGGAGAACAAGAGCCAAACTACTTGAATCATCCATGCAGTGCTTCACCTTTGATAGTGAAATACCGCTAACTTTTGTTTTTTTTACTTGGACATTATTGAGCAACGATGAAAATTTACGTTGGAATGAGAATCCTAGCTCCTCTACAGTGGTATCGGCATGCGGAGACCGATTCCCTTGGAAAACTTTGCACGCTTCTACTGGGAATGAAACAACAATAACAACAACAACAACAACTAAGCCTTTTCCTAGATGGAAAATCTGTTACTTGTGTCTACCGGGCATAAGGGAAAAGTCAATTATTACCAGTTTCTCACATAAATGGGAAAAAGATTCCCTGGAAATCTTGGGATCTAGAATAGGAAATTTCTTGTGGGATCCAGCATCAGAGATAATACCGGAATCCACCAACTTACTTTTCCCAATGGGTACACCTAACCCTTTTTCCGACCCTAAATCTCCATCATGACAACGAAAGTTTTACAGCGAGTCTCCCGCTTGGCCTTCTTCAAAGGAAAGATCGCAAACGAAGCAACTCTGCAACAGCAGGTTTCCCGAAAAACGGAACTGCATCACATGCAGCGCCCCGCCAATTTTGGGACTTGAAGTGGTTTTTAGTGAAACATTTACGACTCTTTACGTATTGGAGAGTCCGTAAGTCAACCCAAGGACTTCCTGAATGACAACAATACCCTTCAAGGTGCACCCTTGATGGTTGGATTGTTGCAAGGTCGATGCTGATCCAGGTTCTTTGGATCTGGCTTCTGATGCAGTTTCAGACCCGAACCCCGGTATAACAAGTATTCAAATCATTGCACTCAGGGCGTTAGCCCACCTTGCAAGGCTCTAGACTCATGTGATAGGTGACCACGAGTTCGACTCCCGGGGAGTGAATATGCGTACTCGGCTTCGGCCTCCTCTTGTAACCACAAACCAAAAAAATATTCCTATAAGAAAATTTTAAAGAAAACTATGACTGAAACCCGAAGATGATATTTCCAATTCATAGATTCTAAAATTTATCCTTCGACCCCAGTCCAGATTATGGCTTGTAAACCAGCCAAAAAACCTGAATCGAGGCTCTTCATGACATGTTCTTGAAGTAAAAATCTTGTTCTAGTTCGGCTCACCTGGCTAGGGCTTCGACACACAATTTGAAGGTCAGGAGTCTGATACCAATGGCCTCCCTCTCCATTGTACCAACACACACACACACACACACACACACACACAAAAGCAGCTGGGTTTATTTAGCAGCCCAGATACCTAATTAGTTTGTCAACTAGCATGTAGCTTTCGGCTACCTTGATGGAACCAGTACATTACAACGGAAGACAATGAATGATGTTCGGGATTCCAGTGGGTATCCCAAGATCGTCGGATGTTTGAAAAACGAGAAAAAGTTTTCCATGGTGAAACTTTCCACAGATCGTTTGGTTTTCCCTTGAACTTCTAAAACACAACGGAATCTGAAGAAACGGAAAAACACCTTTCCCATCTCTCGGAATTCCCATCCATCCAAACACAGACTTGGAAGTTCTGCACCGCGTTCCTTCATCTCTCCTGCTCTCAATTGTCCATTGTTTGGATCCGCCATCATATGGGAAATGCATTGCAGGACTCCCATAACATGCTAAAATTTGTGTTTGAACTCTTCTTTTGAGAAACCAAGTCCCTCCTAAGAGTTCTCTGCGTTTGTTGAGAATCTAGTTTACATGCACGATATGACGGTGAGAAGTATTTCGTGCATCACTCGCAGGAAGAAAGGAACACAAGAAACAACAGCGAGAATTCAAATCCTACAAAGAGCAGAAACCATACCGGGCGATAGCTGTAGTCCGTCCCCATCGAGGGAGAGAGAGAAGAAGGTTGAGTGGTAGTGAAGTCGGGGATTGTTTATATAAGTTTGTGGGAATCTGAGTCCAAGGAAAAGAAAGGGTGAGAGTGGGAGGAGACGGCGTTGTGACAATTTTAACACGTTTGACTTTCTAATCTTTCAATTCATCCGCCGGTACGTGTCGCTCCCACGCGCTTTTTGTTTTTGACTGCCGTGTTTGGGAAGGGACAGAATTCCTGGAAACCGTTTTCCCAACATTCCTCGTTTTCATCGTTTGAGGTCCCGCCCAAATCAGTTCCGTGTCAATGGATCGTAGTCAGAACCAAATCCGATTTCTTTTCGGTTTAGGTAGAAAACATCTGAAGATGTAACGGAAATGTTTTTCTTTCTTTCTTTTTTCTTTGTTATGAGAGAGGCCAAAGCTGAACATATATACACCCAGGAATCGAACTCATCACCATAGCATGGGAGTCACAGAACCAATTAAGCTCATGCTCCAGCAGACCCAAGAATTCTTTTAGGGTAGCTGTATTTCACTTTAAAAGAATTTGTATTTTACATCTAAAAAAACTTTTATTTCCTGCGGACTAAGAAAGTTTTGAGATTTCGGACGGTATACTTGTATTTTTCTATATACAAAAATGAACCTATAAATTTCTCAGATTTCATAAATGGGTCCACCAATGACAAGACAAGATGGATATACTTTGAAGCAAATACCTTATTGTCCATGTCATAACCAAAATCAAGTCTTATCTTACACTGATGGGATCGATTAAATGGACTTTTAGTCACTATTGTTGCTTGATCTTGTATTATATTAGCATTTAAATTGAAAAACCAAAAACAAGTTATATTGTTTCTTTCTTACATTTCTCTGCCTTCTTTTCTAACTTTTAAAATGTTGATCGTGTAATTTTTTTTATCATACTTCCTATCTAAGATCATTTTATCTTTATTAGTAGGTCACTAACTTTTTACCTCATAGTGATAAAATGTTTTTAGTTTTAGATGTATATCCAGTGACAGATCCAAGAACTTTTCATGGTGAGGCATACTTGTATTTTGAGTATTTAAGTTCACAAAGAACTTTTATTTTTCTTTACATAATGGTGGACCCAAGAATTTTTCATATTTTAAGTAAGGTAAATGCCTCACCTTACCCTAAAATGGGTCCACTACTGCATATATCTACCTCGGTGTTACCACTACCCTCAACTTCAATTCCATGAAGAATGAATCTTGTTACTGCTTTATATTTTCCCATCAATTTCAAGTAATCTTATTAGTATTTTACCAAGGATCTGCATTCTAAGTATTGTGAGAAAAATGACACTGTTTTTTTTGTCAAAATGTTGTATGACTATAAATTTTTCTTTTTTTGATAGTGTTATTACATAGACTATATAGAAGATACGGATTAAACCTCAATTTTCAATTATCATTGAAATCAAAATGGGGTTAGCCTTCCATTAGATGTTCACTACAATAAAAAAATTCCTTTCTCTTGTTTCCTCTCTTCGCTTCTTCGTACCATCGGATCCCATCATTGGCTTGTTCCCTCTCTCCACTCCTCTTTTTTTTCGCCTCGAAAAAAGGAAAAAGCAAACTAGAGTAAAATGCGAACTCATATCAAGCTTGAGGATTATCTCCTTAATCTCTCGAGTCAACTGCCCGGAACGCCTATAACGCATCTCTTTTGCCCTTTTGTAACACTAGTTTACACTCAATGTAGCAAGTTTATGATGGTAAAAGAGTAGTAGTATAAACAAAAAAAAAGCTAAAAGAATATTTTAAATGCAAAATTGGCTAATTAAGTATTTTGCGGAAACATATTTTTCATAGAAAGAGATGATATTTACAGAAAAAAACTTTTGAAGTAGAGAAGATGGGTGTTTTAATTAACAATGAAACTCAATATTCCCCTCACACTTTTTTCTCTCAATTTTTTGTGAATGATATCTATGTAAATGAATTTGATCATTTAGCGGAACTTCCTAAGAGAAGATATGGCAAGGCCAAGAGAATCATTATAAGCTACCATCCCCTAGCAAACTTATAGGTCGACACCTTAGCTTTTGATTTGCTTGTTGATTTATTCAAGCATGCCAGTGCAACTAGTTTCATCCAGGCCATTCAAGGTACCTAAAAAAATGACCTGAAGAAAAAATGTATTGGTTAGGATTGACCTATACTGACCCGAAACTGAAGTGACCCAACTTGAACCCGACACGAAATAGCAAGGCCAAGAGAATCATTGTATGCTTAGTTATGGATAGGGATGTTTATGGGACGGGGTGGATCCGGGGATTGTGATCCCTGTCCCAACCCTATTTGGGGGATCTATTTCTGACTAATATGGGTTCCTATCCTCACATCTCTTATGACTTCCCGTCAGGGGGAAAGAACAAATTACATAACCCAAAGAAACGTTGGACTTTTTCATTGGAAAGCCATAATATGTTGTCTCTACTCTAATTGAAGACTTTTCCCTATGTTGAGAAGGGTTTTCCCGACAAATACATGAAATTGACATCTTTGTTAAGCCTTTTATATAAAAGAACACGACGAAGAAATTAAAGATATAATTAAGAACAAAAAAGAAGATATGAAATAATTAAAATTTTAAAGCTAGAGCGGCGGTGGGGAAATGAAACACAGGAAAGGAAGAATACCCGCCCCACGAACATCCTTAGTTATGGTCAGTGGTGGATCTAGAAAATAGTGTTGGAGGGGATGACATATATATTTCATCATGTTGGGGGGCAAAGCATGAATCTCAACCATATATTCACTGTCAAAAATAGGTTTTATTATAAAATTTCATTTTTTTTATAAAATTTCAAAATTTCAGGAGGGCAGCCGTCCCATCCCTCCATGTAGATCCACCATTAGTTATGGTCTTCACGGCATTCTTTTTTCTTTCTCATAGGCAAGATTGGGTTCGACATATCTCTACCAATGAACTACGTCCTTTTGTGATGAAATGTTAAGATGCTCTTTTCCTTAATTATTAAAAGAAAAAATGGACTTAGCATAACATATCTCAAAAGATTTTGGATTTTTTGAGACAATTCTTCATGCATATCCAAGAAATAAGCAATATATTGGCACAAACGCAACAAAAATCTCAAGAAGAAAGATGATCCTTCATGCATATTCAAAAAATAAAAGGAAGCTTTGTGTAAAATTAGTAAAATCTCAAAAAAGAAAACGGGTAAGCAATCGCTTTCTATGATTTCCTTAGTTAGTATAGATGGAAAATGAGAATTCACATGGCGGACTTTGGTAAGGTTTATTATCATAATGGGTGGTTGGTGGAACTCCGTGCGTCATTTGAATAAGAGTTATAATTAGGCTCCGTCAACTCAAATTGTGGTAGAGCTCAACAGGTATAATTATAAGGGCTCCGTGTCGCGACATCAGATAAAGACCGTTAAAACTTGAGACAATTTCAAGTCTAGCTTCAACCATGCACATCCTATTATAGACATTAATGTTATATAGCACAAGTAACCAATAGTGGTGCTAGGAGAGGATATAATATCATATATATAATAGAGAGAGAGGGAGGGACTGGACCATGTTCAATTCTAATTCATACTTATATCTTAAACATCATCGCTGTTCATTCAATGTGATCAACGATATAGATTTGAATTTTAAAAAAATATATGTATCATTGTACTTTTTATACTCACATTTAATGCACAATGGTACATTATGTTTTTCCATTTCAAATCTCCACACTAAATAAAAGCAAAGTGATTATATTGACAACAAAGAAAGGTGTGTAACCCGTTAACATGCTTACAACTTAGAATGTGAGACTCTTATTGAATACTTGTGAAAGGGGTGCTCCCCGTCACATGCGAAGGCCCTTTACTCGGCATGATTTGTTAAGGGGTTCCATGTAAGAGCTTGGATACACAATTATAGCAAAAATTGGAGGGTTTTTGGGTAACATTCTCCTCTGTCAAAATGATTGACGATCTTGGCAAGCTTCTCGATAGTGCTCTTACATTTCTCTCGGATTTTGGTATCTATCGGACTTTGGTAACTTGAGAATAAAGTCCATCAAGACGCTTTCTCACAATCACTTGGGTATTGGTAAAGGCTTCAATAATTATATTGGATATTGATTATCAACCTTGTCCTGCTAATAGATCAAGCATGTATATACAATAAATCATGTCATTCTTGTAGAATATCTCTTGTCAAATTGTCTTTGCGAGACATGTAGATGGGTCTACCTTTAGTTGAAAATAATCTGTCATATTTTAAGAAGCAAATGATTTTACGCTCATCAAATTGTTCTTGTACTTACCTTTGCCATATCATCATTTTCCAAGACAACATGGATGTAGTCAAGAAAATCACTCTTAACTAGATAAAAATGTTCACTGTTAGCTTGAAGTGCATCGCTAAGGTTCGACTTTCAACTTAATGTGTCAGCAACAAAGTTGAGTTTTCCTTACTTATACTCAATAGTCATGTGATCCAACAACTTTAGAACAAGTCTCATATAACAGTCATCTTCAATTGATCAAACGTGTCCTGACAAGCATCCGACCATTCCCGGTGTTGACTCTTTTTCAGCATAATAGTGAGAGGTGATAGGTTAGTAATATAAGAATAAAAATTCTCTCTCACAAATATATATATAGAGAGAAATTAGTTCATGCACATGTATTAAACATTCTCAAAGATCTCAATCCTTCGATCTTGAAGATCAAATAATTGAAATCTTTAAGTAAAAAATAAATAGTATTTGGTACATTTATTACACATACAAAAAATATCAATATATTTTTTTTACTTTTGAAATTTAAATTTCAACCGTCCATCTTACCAATAGAAAGATTTTTTATGAAGATGTTTAAACATGGACTGATGTGGGTTGATGCCTTTTGACTTAAAAAATCCATACTTCCATGTAGACAAAGTAGTACGTCATGCACACCTTCCTTTACCCTCTATTTCTATTATACTGTATTTCTTTTCTCCCGATGACGCAGACCTACCACGGAGATGATCCAAATATATAACTTCAAGTGGGATGTACACACATAAGCAAACTAGTTGGCGTGTACATGTATTTTGTGTTGAAATGTAACCAATGCAACCCTACGTTTGGTTATTTTATTTCAAAACAATACAAGAAATTATAAAACATGGAAAAATAAATCCAACCAAGGCTAAGTTCAAGGCAAAGTATGGTCTCAGGATTTAGCTCTTCCCTTGAGCACCGCCATGCCGATGCTCGGCCGGCCCTCTCTAGCACCCACTGCCGGTTGGGGTCGTGGATTCAGACTCCCATCGGATCGACTGTACATGGATTCTTATCGCCATTGTGCTTGTCATATTACCATTAACTTGACTCTGGTAAAGCATAATTAACTTTTGTTTTTTTTCCTTTCAAAGCTTTTGAGGCTTTTTTTTAGTGGCTTATGGCGTTCATTCGCTGCATCTAGCCATCTCTCCAAATGCCTTAGCTACTTTTTGGTAAAATTTAAAATGTAAATAAATAATAATAAATTATATATATATATATATATATAACAGTAAATGGCAGGCATATTCATGTACCCATGAATAGCATCCAACATATATCAAATCACCCTTTTGTATAGTTTCTTTGCAACTTAGCTGAAACGTGAAGCAAGTGGACACGTAGAAAACGAAAGCTTTATGTATATTGCTAGTCTTTGTATGAAATCGTTGAGCAATTTCATACAAAGACGATGATTACATGCAATGGTGGATCTAGCCTCACCATAAACCAGTGGCGGATCCACATTATGGTGGGATTGGGGAGACCGTCACACCCGAAATTTAAAAATTTCTTATGTGTGTTGAAATTTTAGCGTCTCACCCAAACTTGAAGTCCGCCACGCTCGAAACAAGTTTTTGGATCTACCACTGCCATAAACAGTTTGGTTGAGTACCACGATGCAAACAGTCCCTTAGGATGGTTGTTGGCCATGGATCCTACAGCCTTTCTCTTGGTTTATTGTGAGGGCAGGACGCTCCACCTTGGCTCAATCTTCGTTCACCCGGACCACCACCGTTGTGGTGGTCATATTGTATTAGAGGAGATTACCAGCAATGGTTTTTGACACAATGGCATCTTCTAAGAAGAAAGTTGGTTTACAAAAGTCAAAACCAAGGAAAACCAAGTCTTGTAACGCACGCTAATTATGAGTGGTTACAATGGATTCTTAGTCGTCATTATGTTATATTAACATTTAGCTCGAAAGAAAGTTGGTGTAAACTTGGACTTAAAAAGTATATTTGCTTTAGATATGACTTGTTAACAGATCTTTCTAAAGAGTTGATTCGGAAAACATGTCAAACGTCATCAAGAAATTGAACCATTAAAGCCCCCATTCTAATTTTTTTCCTATGTCAAGTCCATATTCTTCTTCTTATTATTATATATAGGGTCACTTATTTTATGTTTTTCTAATTGATTGCTTCTTGTACATGTTATATTTTGAGGCTTTACTTTTATGATCATCCTTGACCACTCTATACTAATATAAATATGGCTTTCGAGATAGTGTAATGCTTACTTTGTGTTAGTTCACATGTTTTCTTGTTTCCTAAATAAAGTTCTTGACAATAATTTGTAGTTGTTTTCTCAAAATAGCCGATATCTTGAATGTATCATGGTATCAACAGCAACCTTTAAATTACCGTTAACATCGATATCTTCAAAGCATCTTGGGTGAGTATGGTTCAAATATCCCAACAAAAATGGCATACAATTGCATGACGAGCAATAGCTAACCTGTCACAAGTTGGTCATGAGTTCGATACCTAGGGCATAAATCTGACTTTGGCCTCTCCATTTAAGGGAAAAATAGATTGTCATACAATTCGCAAACTATCTGTTATTTATTGAGGCGCAGTTTGATTAAGGTGCTACGTAAAAGAATTAAAGCCTCATTCATGTCCTTTCTTGTTCTCTCGATTTAGATTCAAATCCACATTTTAGTATACTTCTGATAGAAATACATGAGTTTTTGCTACTTAAACCCATTTTTATTATTCAAAATACATTTTTCACTCAAACCCATGGTAAAAAACTGAGTTTCTTTTGGGTACATGGGGAAGCTGAAGCGAAATGCATACCCTAGGTATTGAACTTATGATCTTCAAACTTGTGACACACAACCCTCCTCCTTTATCTGGGTTTGCGAGTGAACTCTCGCACGGCAAAGTTAAATACTAATATGATTGAAGAGGAAGGAATTCCTGTTGTCGACCCACTTAGTGTCGCAAAAACCATTTTTGTTTTTTAGCTTTTATTATATGATTAGCCGTTGTTTTGATGCTTAATACGGAAGGTCTTGCAAACTTTTGTTTTCCCATAAGATGTTGCCAGCCATTTAGATATGTTGGCCTTGCCGTTTAATTTATTGAACCGATTAAGCAACAGAGTCCATGGTTTTGGAAAATGAACCGGACCATTACAACGTGTGTGTGTGTGTGTGTGTGTGTGAGAGAGAGAGAGAGAGAGAGAGAGAGAGAGAGAGAGAGAGAGAGCAAAACCATGTAGGAACCCTTTCCCCTAGTGGGTAGGCAAGAATTCAAATGGGTACCAATGCAAATACAAGCATTGGAAATGTCTAAATAGCAATGGGGTTTACAAATGGATTGGATTTTAAGAAGAATAAAATCTAGGCCTTCTTTTTAAGGGAGGGTGTATGTTACTGTGATCGCTCTCTTCATTTTTGAAGGAGGTTTATACTTTCACATTTGGTTTGTTTTCCTTTTGTTTGCTTTTGTCCGAGTTCATGAAACAAGTGGGCTTAGAAACCCAGATATGGTAGAGTCTTAGTTTGGGTTTAGTGTAGCAAAGTGGGTCCATATAATAAACGGATCCTTAAGATCCTGTTTCATTTGATTTTACATTTGTTTAGGTTAGAATATATAAACCTCTCTTTGATGTCCTGTAATTATTCAGCCACCATTTGACCATTTGATTCTAATGAAATGAGAGAGAGACTCCTCATCATCGTCTTCATCCTCTCTACCTTCAATCGTGCACAAGGGTGTGCGAGTGTGAGAGCAACCGGATGAAGGGTGTGCCGGTGTGAAGAGGCTGTGGGTGGGTGTGCGGATCACACGTCTCACCCCATCGGTGGTGAATTGGGGGCAATGGTGGTTCTACATCGAAGAGTGAGGGGTGGCCACCCTCTGAAATTTAAAAAATTTATACTAAAACCTATGCTTTACAGTGGTTGAGATTCATGCTTCGCCCCCTACCACGAAGAAATATATCCGTTGCCCCCTCAACACTATTTTCTAGATCCGCCACTTGAGGGCTGATCGGAATGACGCCCCGAGCAAACATCCAGACCTAGTGCCGCTGGCAGTCAACCAACGAGTCAATTGGTTGAGGTGCGGTGACCAAGGTCATCTTCTTCCTTTAGTTTCTTTATAGCAAGCTGGGTTATAAATGCAGACCAGATAAGCTACACAGCTTTCGATCGTATCCAGCTTGTAACATCCAACATGAATAAATGACCCCTTATTGGTGACGTACGTACATGGCTAGGGCTGGCAATATCAGACATGCTAAAAGTCCCAATATAAACATGACCTGAAAGTTCCATGCCTGCGTCCATGATTGTGATATGAAGAAAAAAAATGGGTCGTGTGCAGATCGACCTATTTCAAAACCAAACACAAAATGGTACAACATGAAACACGAAACTCCTTGCAGTTTCATAACAGAGACACTTTTAGGAGTACTTGCCCTCTTTCCGATAACGTAAAAAACCTTAAGAGGTAGTATGGAAACCGATTAGTTAAACCATTAAAACCACTAAGATGAAAATAATGTCTATGAAAAGCTGCCTTCTGAATTTAGGTACAAGAATCACTTTATTGTTTTAGGGATTAGAGAAGTTGAGAAGCCATGTAAAGTTAGAAAGAATCTAAAAGGGCCGCTATTTACCTGAAAGGTATCATTTTCATCTAATCATCACCTTATCTCATAAAGAAGCTTTTCTCTCTCTCTCTCTCTCTCTCTCTCTCTCTCTCTCTCTCTATATATATATATATATATATATATATATATATATTGTTGAACACTAAAAAAATATAAAAAGAACTCGTAAAGAATTGAGTTCTTGAACATGTGAAACAAGTGGACCTCAAATGTGTGAGACAGACATATCACTTCAAAGTGATCTTACAAATTATGGGGTCAGCTTACACACTCTGTATTGGGTAT
Source organism: Brasenia schreberi (assembly GCA_036023115.1). Taxonomy (NCBI): domain Eukaryota; kingdom Viridiplantae; phylum Streptophyta; class Magnoliopsida; order Nymphaeales; family Cabombaceae; genus Brasenia; species Brasenia schreberi. The sequence continues at coordinate 14,907,103 of JAYKKT010000091.1, read as the reverse complement.
CGGTTCTTCACCGTTACCTTGTTTAGTGTCGAGTAGTCTATGCAAATTCTTAATGAACTACCTTGTTTTGAAATAAGACTGATGATCTAAAAGGAGATTTTGAGGGTTAGATCATACTTGTCTCTAGAAGCTCTCCCAACTGTTTCTTAAGCTCCTCTAGTTTGGAAGGACTCATTTGTTACGAGGTCTTGGATAGTGCCCATACCCAGAGTTCCAATACTATCTCATTGTTGGTAATCCTCCTAGGTGACAATTTCTTGGGCAATTTGGGTGGCATGATTTCCTCAAATTCCTCGAAGACTTTAGTAATTCCTAAAGGAATTTTCTCTCCAATAGACTCTACCTTGGATTCCCTTAGAATTGCTAGTATGATAGGGTCTCCTTTTCTTAATCATGTTTTCAGCTGCATAGTTGACAGGATCATGGCTCCACAAGTAGTCTTCATTGGAACCTTCCCCAGTCACATTGGTACACTAATACAGGTGGTTGTGTATCCATGCACACTAGCCCTCCCAAATGAAGTGCATCCATCATCTTGGACTCCCGAAAGAAATCACACCCTAGCACTAGCCAAAAGTCATCAATAGTGTTTACTATAAAGTCCATTTGACCCGTCCAATATCCTACTCGATGTTGCATGCTTTTTCAACTCCTGTCACCTTACTTGATTTAGTATTCACTGTTTTAAGCTTTTGTTCCGAAGGCGATTGCTTAAGTCTAATAGTTTTGGTTATTTTTGTGGAAATAATGGAATGTGAAGTCCTGGTATCAGCTAGCGCACTACCACCATACTCTTCGTACGTGTCTCTACAAAGATGAGACTTCTCTTTAGTTCTTCGCTCACTTTTGCTGCTCCTAAAAGTAGAAAACTTGATGCTTGGGCATCACTAATGCTCGACTCATCCGAGTTCTCTTCGGCAAGAAGTACTGCAAGTTTTGCTTTTTTTGGGCAAAACCTCATCTATTCGGATTTTGATTCTTAGAATCTCTAAAAGTTTTCTTCTTGGATTCCTCATTAGCAATTTTCTTTTTCCCCTACTTGGATTTATCTTTCTTCTGTTTTTTCTTATTTTCTTTCTTTTTCTAGACTCATCTTTTCCTTGTTTTGAAGATGTAAGATCTACAAAAGATCCAACAGTCGCCATTGCTTCAACTATCGTGTTTGGACTCCTCCTTAACTCGATTTGTGCCCAAGTTTGAAGTCCCTCGAGGTAAAATAGCTTATCCACTTCACTCATGTCGTAGATATCAAGAAGCAAGGTGTTGAACTTCTTCACATACCCTTGAAGGGTTCCATCCTATTTGAGTTGCTTAAGTTGCTCTCTTGTCCTTCGTAGATGGTTTGTCTGGGTGAATTGGGTTTCCAACTCTCTTTTAAGCTCATCCCAAGACGAAGAAAGTGGAGCTCCGTCTCTTGTGGCGGTCATTTGCCTAGTTCTGCACCATAGTTTAGCATCCTCTTTAAATAAAGAGTTGCTACTAAGACCTTGTCAACTTCGGAGACTTGTGTTACTTCTAGATACCGTTCCATGTCTCATAAAAAGTTGTCAAGAATCTTTTATCCCTCGTCGCATTGTAATGAACTGGTTTGGGCATTTTGATTCGTGTAGAGAATATGTGATTACCTCGTGTAGTGGGTTGTTGCTACTCTGTTGGGTTTGGGTTGGAATGACCTGATGTAACAACTGATACCTGGGTCTGTGGCATCGACTCTTGCCTGGTGTTGCTGCTGTTGTAACTGCAGGGAAGTGAATTGTTGCTGAAGAGTATCTAGACGCAACATAACTTGAGCAAGGACAACCTCCAAGGAAATTCGGTCGGAAGATCCTCCAACATCATTTCCCGTCTGCTCTTTCCCATTCTTTTTCGTACAAGAATCTTACAACTCTTGTATACTTTCTTAGTGATACTTATGATCCACTAAACGCCTTTACAGAACCCAATTACAGACTTACAACATGGACTTGCTTGAGTTACAAACAGCATCTTTGGTTGACTGTTTTCTGTCTCCAGAATTTTCGCAGACCACAAAACACAATTTTGACTGATTACAACTTTTTTACAACAAATATTATTTGATCATAGGCAAATATATTGTATATAGTATCTGTACAGCAAATTTCACCCGAAAATTCCACCGATTGGATGTGAAAATTAATTATGCACGAATTTATGTTCAGGTGAGTTACTTTTCGACTAACTTCCACTATAGCATCTCTTTTTGACAGCAAACAACTCCAATTTTTCTGACAATTCTGGTGTATTAACTTCCTTACCTAGTGCAGATACACCCTTGATCTTGCATACACTCAGGTTAGTAACTCCATCAATCATATCTGACCTTAATCACTAACCGATTTGCTGAAATTCAGCCAACTCCAAATGCATGCAAGAATTCTCATTAAGAGAGGTTTTTGCTGGCTATCAGTTTTGGTTGCCAATGCGAAAGACCTTTCTCTCTCAGGTCTTCTACCTACACTAGCTCTCCCTTGATTACTTACACAAGACAAGACTTAGTTAAGGATTAAGGAGAAATAATATGATCGTTATTCTTATTCCAAGATCAATACAAGTATTACAACACCTCATTTGGGAGGGCTACTGTACATGGATACACAACAACCTAGATTTTTGTACCAATGTGACCCCAAGAAGGCTCCAATGGAGACTGCTTGTGGAGCCATGATCCTATCAGCTATGCAGTTGAAAATGGGATTAATAAAAGGACACCCTACCTTACTAGCAATTCTAAAGGAACCCAAGGAAGAGTTCATGGAAGAGAAAATTGTTTTAGGAATCACTAAAGGTTTAGAGTAATTTGAGGAGATCATGACACCCGGATTACCCAAGAAGTTGTCACCTAAGAGGAAAATTGATCATAAGATAGTGTTGGAACCTAGGACATCCAAGTCCCCATACCATGAGTCCTCCTAAGCTAGAGGAGTTTAGGTGACAATTGGGAGAGCTTCTAGATGCGAGGATAATACAACCCTTTTGGTAGATTAGGAGGAGCTAAGTGGTTCACTAAGATGAGTTTGAGGTTGTGTTACTGGCAAGTGAGAAAAGCGTTGGGCGACAAAGCTAAGACAACTATGATCACTTGGTATGGAGCCTATGAATTCCTAGTGATATCATTTGGGCTCACGAATGCCCCAACTAACCTTTGCCACTTTATGAACGAGGTATTACATGGTTATGTGGATGAATTTGTAGTGGTATATCTCAATGACATAGTCATTTATAATCGAACATTGGAGGAACATATTTGATACCTCACATTATTATTTGAGAGACTAAAACAGAATCCTCTCTATGTGAAAAGAGAGAAATATGAGTTTGACAAGAACACCATCACCTTTTTAGGACATATAATCAGTGGGGGACAAGCAAGAATGGATCCTAAGAAAGTAAGTGCAATCAAAAGTTGGAAAACACCAAGAATAGTAGGAGAACTAAGAAGTTTTCTTGGGTTAGCCAATTACTACAGGAAGTTCATCAAAAACTTCTCCAAAATGGTTGCACCTCTATTGAAAAAGGAAAAAGCGTGGGAATGAACTTTTGAGTACGTTGAGGCACTAGAAGACCTTAAGGTAACTATGTGCTGTAAAGTGCATCTCCCAGATTTTACCCAACCTTTTGAAGTGCATGGATGCAAGCGATCGAGGAGGTGTTTTTACTCAAAACAAACATCATATAGCTTTTGAGAGTCAAAAACTAAAGGATGCTGAAACTTGGTACCCTACTCATGAGAGAGAACCGGTGACAATAGTGCATTGCTTGATGATTTGGAGAGTGTAACCATTCATGGTTATAACAAAATGATGAACAAAATGGCTAGTAAAGTAAGACTACACACCTAGAATGATGCATCATACTCCCTTGGTGGCTTAAGAAGAGAATTAATGCACGAGGTGCATGATACACCAAATGCAGGACATTCGGGGGTAGAGTGCATGATGTCACTACTTGGACGCGGGTATTACAGGCCCCGCATGACACACGATGTTTTCGAACACATACACGTGTGTCCCACATGTCAACAAGATAAAATTGAGAGACAAAGACGAGTTGGGCTATTGTGACCTCTTCACATCCCTGAGAGAGCTTGAAAATCAATGTTTATGAATTTTATATCCGGGTTATCAAAAGTAGATGGGTGTGAGACCATACTTGTGGTAGTAGACAGATTTTTCAAATGTGGGGTCTTCATGGCAGTGCCGCAGGAGTAGCACTAAGGAGATTGTCAGCTAGATTCACAAGCAGGTTCTCTTTGTAGACCTATTTTTGGATGTATTCGGGAATTCGAATTCACACCTGATCTCCTACTTCAAATTTCACTGGTTTGTGATGCCAAACCGCATACTTTATCATCCTTGCTCGAGCTCTCTCGAGTGAGGTTTTAGCTTCTGAATATAAGATTTTTCACTCCCGTAACTCTCTCAGTACGATTGGACAACTGGTATCTCCATCCTCTTGCACCAACTCTAATGGTCCTAGGAGTTGGTAACCGAAGGTTAGTTCAAAAGGACTCTTTCTCGTAGATAAACTCTTGTTAGAGTCATAGTTATACTAGGCTACCTCTATAAGTGACACTCAGTTCTTCTTACTTGCGGTGACATAATGACATATTTTTCAAGCATTACATTCAGTCTTTCTGTCTGACCTTCCATATGTGGGTGTTGGGATGACGAGAAGAGTAATCGTGTCTCTATCATCCGGAATAACTCTATCAAGAACCTGTTGGTGACTTTGGCATCTCTATCATTGACAATTTCTTCAGGAATACCGAAGTGTTTGAAAAGGTTAGCATGATATTTGTCACTAAGAGTCTATAAATAAATAGGTCTAACAAAGGTTGAAGAAAATTGATAATACAATCACATCATATCTCTTTCTTCTTTTTTTAGTTTTCCCATAAGTAATACAACCCTTTTATCTTTTCTAAGCACATCGAATGTTTTGCCTATTTACACAACCCCATTAGCAACAGCACAATCAAATTCTTCACAACCCTTTTATCTTTTGCTCAGTCATTCATATGAAACCGTCTCAATGACAATACGTACAATCTTCTCAGATGATATATATCACCATTTGGATTGCTCTTTCACTGCAACTTTCAATTGCAGATAGTCGAATGGTACTTCCTCATGCAAAGTTCCATATTTGGGAAGCAATCATTGCATTCTTGCTTTATTGCCTACTATGCTTGGAAACAAAGGATCACAATCTGTCGCCATATTTGGAGAACGAGAAAACTATATAAGACGAGCCTCATGTGAAATGGCAAGGCAATTAGAACGGGTATTTGGAAAGCTAATTCAGCAGCAGCCAAGAAGAAAATCCTCAGTTTCCTCTGCTTTGTCGCTCGCAGCGGCGGCACCTTCCTCCGTCGTGGCTGGCCTGCATACCAACAGGCCTGGTGTCAATGGTAAGGCTAACCCTTATCACTCATGGCACGGTAAAGTTCACTGTTGGTATCGTCAGTGTGCTGGTTGATATATGGAACGCCTGTGTGAGATCCTGTCATACGACATATGATAACCGGTGTCATGTCAAAATCCTCGCCATCCAAGTACGCTAGGTTGTGTGGCACGATGGCAGCGATCATAGGACAGATGACAACTCCTATTTTTCTTATTTTGGAGAGATCTTGTTAATCTTTCCAGGACTTCTATTACTAATACATACAACAGCTTGACCTTTAAAACAATTGGGTCATTGATCGATCAAACCGAAAAAATTGTATGTTTCGTTTTCCAAAATTCAGTAAAGGATATAGCAACTTATCATTGAAACAATTTTTTGAAAAGCTTAACGCATCTTCTTCAAGAATTAAATTGTAGATTTGCTATATGTATGTCCAGAAAAGAGTAGTATCCTTTTTGTTGATGGTCTGATCACCCAAAACGCCTTATGAAAAACTGCAAGAAATAATTTGGTTATATTATGGTGCTTTTGATAATTCAAATTTTCACATGGATTAAGGAATAGAATTCTATCACAAACACCTAATATAAAATATGATATTATCATAATATAATTTATGTTGCAGATTTATACATCTAAAAGAAATGAAGATCAATGTTCAATTTACAAACATTTAGAACGAGTACATAAAGGTGAATCTAGGGTCAACTTGGTCTGATTATCGAATGAGGATGAAGCATAAATACATTTGCATGTCATTGAAAGAATTGAAGCTGAACATCCTCCCCGTTGATTGAACAGTTATACGACACACCAAAAAGAAAGAAAGGAAAGAAAAGGAGAAAGAAGAGAGAGAGGGAGAGAGAGAAAGAAAAACTTGATTGCTAATTGGCACTTGAGGGATGGATTACAAGGGGGCTTACTGGCCCTATTTATAGTTTTTCTCAGCAACACATACAAATGAAATAAAAGATAATTACAAATGAAAAAGATAAAATTAAAGATTTTTCCAGCTAGATCTGAATGCTTGGATTTTTATCTTCTCCATGCAGTAAAATCAAATTTCAGCAACATATGGATGGATCTCAATTGAATTTGGTCTAGATACATAATAAATTTCGGGTTTCCTTTCCTTATAAGTAGTGTGAAGACTTAACCTCCTCAAAATCAGATTTTTTCAGCAATAATTGGATTCTTTATAGGCTCACATTTGAATCCCAGCTGAACCAACTTAGCATTTGAATGACTCATGGCTGGGATGTCCCCTCTTGAACATGACCCATAGTTTGGCCTACCTGCTTGAGTATAGATTATTGATTTGGGGAGATTTTCATTTGTTGTAGGCTAGACTAGCTTGATTTAATTTCAATACACACTTCATATTAATTATGAGTAAGTGACTTGATAAAATTATGAAGTGGGACTTGGAGGGGTTGTCCAACACTCAAGACTTCGGCGAGGTGGATTTTGGACCAGGTTCGGTATAAAAGCTGTATGGAGTTTCATATACATATGTATAACATATAATATTTCAATTCATACAAAAATGTAAGGTCAAGATTAAGGCTTTTGATCTGGTATAAATGGATTCAGCTTATATCGAATGTTGAACTAAGTGAGTTCAACTGGGATCAAGTGAACCAAACTAGTGTCAAATGGGCTAGGGTCGAGTGAACCATCTAGAGTGAAATGGGCTAAGGTCGAGTGAACCATCTGGATGAACTCATTGAATTTCAAATGCGCTTACTTTATTTATTTACATAAATTACATAATAAACATATAAATCATGTTTATGTAAACTGTATATAGGCCTTGTAGGGGACTTCCTTCTTCGTATGTATGGAATTCAGGATTTTGTTACCCTCTTTGACTTCATTCCTTTGAATATATCAGTGAAAATTATGGCTTATATACTCTTTTGATATATATATATATATATATATATATATATATATATATATATATATATATATATATATATATATATATATATATATATATACACATGTATTAGTGTGTGCATGTATATATTCTCAAAATCTTCACTTCAGACCTACTAGAGCTATTAGTAATCTTTTATTTAGACCATCATAATACATATCCATACCAATGCAAGGCATAAGGCATGCATACATGCATGCAACTCCATACATATGTTGAAGTCATCATGAATTAACAGCAGAAGATGCAAATGGGGCCACCCTGGAAGCGTCCGCAAGCGCAACATGGTCCTCCTTGGCACTTTGCGTAAGACCCGCATGGTGCGTTCCCTGCAAAATCCCAACATGCATGTCACCAATCAAGTAAACATTGTTCTATCTTTTCGGAATAAGAAAGACTAAACTAGTCCTGCATAAAGACCAGGTAGATCGGGTGAGCCCAATGTATGGTCCGGACTTGTATGGGTTAAGCCCCAACTGAGGCTTCAATGATAAGTACAAGGAACAAGAATTTAATAAGTTTCCAGAGCTAGTAAAGCAAGATAATAAAGGTATAGAGTGAATTAGCATTCGATTGTTTTTATTTTGAAATAAAGTAACGTGGGCAATTTATTCTAGTTTGAGATATGACTTTGAAAAGAGAGGCATCTCTACCTCATGTGGTCACCTATCCGGCTTTAGGGGACACATCTTACATCTGTGACTATTTAAGTTTGGCAAGCTGCGGGCAGACCTCTAAGCATATCCAAGTCATGACTTTTGAACTTATTAATGGTTTGCAAGTAGACCCTAGCAAGGAGACTTTTAGCTATGTACAATGCAAGTATGTTGTTTTGCCAAGATGATACATATGCTTTAGCTAGTGCATTGTATTTCATTGCACAAGATATTTTCTATTATTTACTTTATGGGAAGACACAGATAAGCACAAGAAAAAACTTACGACTAATGCCAAGCACACCAGAGTTAGTGGTATCATTGGGCTTGCTCATGAGGGCTCCAAGAAGGGGGTTATTGGTGCTAGCCATGGCAGGCGCAGGTACTACTGCCATTATAACAAGGAGGCAAGCACAGAAGAATACAAAAACCTTCTTCATGGCTACTGATGCTCTTGTTAGATCGAGAAGAAACAACACTTATCAATTTGCCTCTCTCACCACGATCCAAGGCCTTTCTTAAATAGTGTTTCCTTGCTCCAAAGATGGCAACATATATCATTTTGTTTGCCAAGTATAGTAAGAACCATAAAAGCAAGAGATACTTGGTATCCTATGCCTAGGATTTTTTACTTGCTTATTTTAGGCAATGAGATCTATATATAGTTAGTAGCATTATATCCTACTGATATCTCACTAATATCTATAGTTTTGGATGTGCATCATTCAACTTTCATTGGATTTGTAATATCATAGTGTTTTAAGATATAAATCAAGATCTTATATATAGAGGCATGTGTGTATATATATTATGTATATTTTAATATATCAACAATAACTATGCCTTTTCCTAAACTTTGCATACTAGATGGGGTCGGCTATATGGATTCTTTGGTTTCATAAGGTCGATATGTGTCATGCAAACAATTAACACACCAAAAGCCACATTATTTTATTATCTCCTTCTAATTTTTTGTGAACTTTCTCTTTTCCTCTTAAAAATTCACTGTCTAGTTTCTCATACAGTATTACTTTTCACTATATAGTCTTTTTATTGGAGCTTTCTTTGGTTACTATTCTATGTGTTCAAACTATCTTAAATGTTTTTTATTCATTTTATCATTGACTAATGTTGCTAAGAATTTACTTCTCATAACCTTATTACGAATATGGTCTTTCTTTTGTGACTACATGTCTATCTTAACATCTTAGTTTTTGTCACTAATATCTTTTGTAAATACTCATGCTTAACTGTGAATCTTTTTTTAATGTTATCTAAAGTAATCAAATGATAAATAATGTATTCCATATATTCTATAATTGTTGTGACAAATTTCTCTTTTTGTACAAGAGACATATCAATCATGTTTGACCTCCACCGTCCATCTCACTTGATCCATAGGCACATTCTCATTTTTCAATTGTTTAATTCTAAATGAGACTTCAGGCCTCCACAGATAGTCAACTCCACATTGATCAGTTTTAGGTGACACACAATCTCGAAGCTGAGATGTTCAAATTTCTCAATATAGATAACTATACTTTTATATTTCATTCCGTTCTGATCATGGTCAAAGCCTGGCTGATTACATATAGAATGGGTTTGAATCCATAGATCCATGCAACCGGCTCTATTTTTTGTCAATGGTCGCATAGCATTTGTGGAGAAAGATAACTCAAATATCGTCAGAATGGGCACCGACCTTTCCTCAGACCCCTGTTTTAATAGGAAAACGGTGTCATCCCATATGTTTTTCTTCCTAATAAAAGAGGCACAGGCTTCATGCTCTTTTGTTCTTTCGCTTCACTTATGCATTTATGCAGCATATCGACCACTCTGCGGAACCGGTTACATCAAGTGCGGAGGGGGCGACTGCTGTTCTTGCGGACGCTATCTAGGTGGCCCTACATGCAAAGACCTCCCCCCTGCTACACAGTAGAAGCTTCAAGCAGAAATAATGCTTCAGAGCGCACATCAATGCTTTATAACATGGCTGCAGTATAATATAGAAATAAATTCATCTTGTAAGATGTAACATTCATCGTGGCACTTTTCAAAGTCTTGATGAAGCAAGCAACAAGATTCAGTTCTTTGAGTGTTGAGTTTGTCCAATATTCTTCTTTGCTTTCCTATTTTATAATATAAAAATTTCTTTTTCGTCTCTCTTTCATAAGTATCTTAAGGGTGTTCTTCCATGTAGTTCGCATCAGTTCATGTCTTGGGTTGAGGACATGAGGGAGTTTACTGCCAAACCACATTAAATTTGAAGGATTCATTTCTTACCTTCCTCTTCCTTCTCCTTCTTCATTTGATTTGCAATTTTGCGACTTTCCGAATTAGATTCTCAACGTTTTGTTTTGGCTGTAGTTAACATTAATAGGGGACGCGATCTGGTTCATCAGCTCACCAATTCTTGTGGTGCAAGCTTTAATATAATACCATAGAGGGTCCTCTACCCGTCCACCTTATCTGCTATCGTTGTATATCTTTCTTACCTCGCTAGGGAAGTGCATTATGAGAGCTGAAGCCCGGTCACCACCCGCAAGCATAAAACGCTGTGGTTGGAGGGTCTATGGTAGGCATTGGCTTGAGTGAGCACGTCTATTGATGAAGGAGAATATATTTCGGTAAGTATCAAGTGATTTGAGAGATCATGATCTAGCAGTAAAATATATGCATGCATGCATATTTGAAGCTCTCTCTCTACATATAAAAATATATATTGAGAGAAAGAGAATAGTCCATGCTTATATCAATCTATACTTAAACATCCTTTTAAATCTCAACCCTTTGATCAATGAGATCGGTGGTTGAAATGAAATTGAAATCTTAAAATATGTTGGTACTTTTTATAGGCGCAATAAATATACATGGTATAAGTTGCTTTTTGACTCAGAAGATCTCAACGGGTGATTTTCAAGATTGGAAAGCTGAGATCTTTGGCAGAGTATGCCCTATTAGCTAGGTCAATTTTAGGTAGTTTGGCGGCTAAATGGTGTCGAAAAATGCATCTAATCGTCAAATTTTTTCTTCAACCGAGTTGCTAGGATTTTCTTTACATTATTGGGATTTTTCAGCCAAAATGCCATCTCAGATAATCTTCTTTGGCTTGACCAAAAGAGGAGAGGTAGGTAGATGGTTGGATGCCACTAGGAGCCTTGGTTGTCACCGAAAAATGATGAAAAAGCCATCGAAAAACCAAGGAAAACAACTCCTTTTGAGCATGTCATGTTCCCATGTTGTGTTTGACACGTCATGAAATGACATTGTACCATGTCGTGTCTCTTTGTCCTATATCGTACTAATAATTCTCTATTAAAAAAATATCAGAGTCTTGTTTTGGGTTATGGTTTTGTGTTTGAGACAAAAACAAATTTAAGTTGGGTCTTGAAATAGGTTTTGGGTCAGAAATAAAACCAGTTTAAGCAGTTTCAGGTTCATACCAAGTTTTGTGTTGACCTAGGAATACAAAATACCTACTGTGTTGTTCAGTTTGGATCAAATATAGATCCAATTGAAGTTCAGATTCAGGACAACTTATTTGGATCTATGTTGAGTTTTGGGTCATTTTAGTATTGTTTGGGATCCAATTTGGATCCAGTTTATTGCATTAGGCTCGTAGTTAAATATATTTTAATATTATTATTATGTATAATTGTTTAAAGATTAAAATCGAAGGATTTAGTAGAGAAAAAAGTAGCCCAATGGTTTGAGATTTGAATCTTGCTGCTCCTTTAGGTAGAGAGGTAGGGAGTTATACATTCTTTAATAGAATCATGATAGAAGTTATTTTTTTGTTTATATGTATGGTTCTTAAATGTTATATTGATGGTTGCTAAGTGATGTTTGAAATTATGGGTTATTTAATATGCTTTTGAGGTAAAATTGTTTATGGCTTGGTTAACAAAAAGCATGTTTTGATCATGCATGTTTTGATCATGCATGTGTTGATATAAAAATGGTATTTGAACGTTGTATGGATATGATTTGGATATATGTGGATTCAAAACATAATGATGTTTGAATACATATGTCGTACTTGTTTAGTTTATGTGAGGTCTCTAGAGACTTCTAAGTCACTTGGGCATTCTGGCTTGTAACAAATATAAAGTATATTCTCGAGCACTCTACCATAAGAGTCGGCATGGCTTAATTGTCATCGAGAAGGTAACCAAGGTCATGTGAAGGGAGGTCAGACGAGTCCTATGACTTGGTTTAGACATAGTTTGAATTGTAATTATTGTAACTTATTGATATATGTGTGAGTATGAATTTGAAATCATGAGTTGAAATGTGAATGTGATTTTTTATGAAATGATTGTGAAACATGTATGCTTTTAGCATGAATTATGTTGAAAGGTTTATAATTTTCCTATTGAGTTGTGGGTGAGATCTTACCGTTTATCCTAAAGCTACCACTTCCAGGGCGCATAAAGCCAAATAGCGGTTTGATCAAGCTATATTTTTGAGATGGTATGATTTAGATGAGTATTAGATTATTTAAATAATTATTTTGACATTCGGGGTTACGTTCAGTAGGCCCCACACCATTTTGACGGAATTATTTAGACTTATATATATTTGATATATTTGAGCTTGATATTTTATTCAAGTTAGAATTTAGCTAAGTTTGTCCTTGAATGCCGTTTATGTTCTCGCTCGTGCGAGAAGCGGCCAAGTAGCATCGGTTTGGATCGGGTCGTAGTCACAACTCGTGTGGGTGTGATATGAGATCTTTAAGAATATTCGGGCTGTGTGCATTTACCCTGTACACACTCTCTCTCTATATATATACATATATATGTGTGTGGTCACGTCGGGGTTGGCATATTCAAGAAAATAGTGCATTTTTATTTCTTGCATTGAGAAAGTATGGATCTTCGTTGGGTGACACCAGGGTTCGCATCAATTCTAAAGAGTAACTTACTCCATATATTGGATGGATCTTTTGAGTTTGATCGAGGCTCAAGATGCAACGAGCCGAGCTCGTGCTCATGATGTGAGCTATATGAAGTGAACATGAAAAGCTTGTCTAGAAAAGATATCTAAATAACTGTACATCGGTGTTTATCCTAATATGTCTCTCTAAATAAATAACTCATAACTTTCATTATTGGAACCATAATATTAGTCTCACACAAATTACTGCGAGCTCGATGCTTAAAACTTTATCTTACATCCTATGTTGTGATAGAAAGTATATAAAATGCAATAAAGATTATTTAACAAGTAATGCAAGTTAAGCGTGCCAAGCCGCATCTGCTCATCGAGTCCATATAATGACTTTTATATTTCTTTTATAAGAAAATGAGCTGAAAAAAACCGATACATGCATACATGAGGAGATGTTTACAGATAAATCAAATGTATGAATTTGAAGGTTTGTCCCTCCAATGCAGGTCCTCAACCTATACGAAGATCAGATAATCTAACTAGCAAGGGATACTGAACTTCTTACTGAGAAGGAACCACATGAAGCAATAATCAGATATTCTTTGAATTTGTTGCTCTTTCTTCATATATATAGCCTTTTGTTTCCTTCATATGTAGATTTTTTTGGTTTGTTTATATATTTACCAAAATAATTTAGAGTTCAAGGTCCTCACGGAGAGGCTGAAGTCTTATGGAAGTCTGAGGGGCTTTGAGTGCAAATCAGTTGGCAATGGGTTTCTCATGGTTAAATTTGAATTAGAAGTGGATTGGTGGAAAGTCATTACTGGGGGCCCTTGGATGGTATTCAACTATTACCTTGTTGTAATGCGTTGGTCACCTTCCAAAGACTTGGTAACTATGATCGAAATAAGGGGAGTGCAGCATGAAATAATAAGGAAGCCATGGAACTTGCCCCATGAAAGGTAGTCATGAGGAAATTGGTCCTCACATACTTAATCCCCCCATGAGGAAAACAACACTTTTCGAGATAGACATGCAATTCCTGATGCTCTCAAGCAACATCCCCCTATAGTTGAGAGATTAAATTAGTTGTCCTTGTTAGTGATTGGGGATTTCAATGAAATTCTTGTCCCATATGAGGTGGGAGGCATCCAATTCAATAGAACACAAGCACATCATTTTAAAGAGGCTCTCACTCAGTGTGACTTGTTAGACTTAGACACTATAGGGATGTCCTTCATCTGGCACCGACGAGTAGAGCACTCAATTCTTACTAAGTTGGATAGAGCAATAATGGACATGCAAAGGAGACTTAACTTTGAAGATGAGATGCTGGAAATTCTGCCTAGAATGCATTATGATCACTCTCCGCTTTTATTTCGATGTTGTATGAGAGTACGAAAAGGGAAAAGACCTTTATGATTTCAGATTGCATTACCACACATCATCTTTTTGAAGATATCGGCCGGGCAACTTGGAATCCAACTCCCTAAGATGTGTAAAAAGGTTTGAAAGCGGTAAAACAAGAATCTATTAAGCATTATAATGAAGTATTTGAAAACATTTTCTTCAAGAAACGGCTACTAGAAGCTTGGATCCAGGGAATTCAAAAAAGATTGGAATATACAACTTCAAGTTTGGCTTCAAAAAGAATACAATGAAGTTTTACTGTAAGAAGAAGTTTTTCTGTAAGAAGAGTACTTATGGTATCAAAAATTGTGGGAGAAAGGGTTGCATTTAGTGAAAAGAACATAAGATTCTTTCATGCTTAATCTATGATAAGGCGCAAAACAAATATTATTCACGACCTCCAATTAGATAATGGCACATGGTGTGTAGACGAGAATATATTAAGAGCAACAATCTTGAAGTTTTATCAAAACTTGTTTCGTAAAGAAGACATGGGTTGCCTAGGAACAATTCACCTCCATGGAAGCCCGAATTTGAGCCCAACTAAACGCGCCTCCTTGACATCTCCAATGACAATGGTAGAGGTGCAAAATGTGGTTAAGCATATGAAACCCTTAGGTGCACCAGGTATAGATAGGTTTCTAGTAATTTGCTTTAAAAAGTATTGGAGTATTGTCAGTAATGGAATACAGAGATTGGTTAAACAAACTTTTGAATCTAAGAAAATTGAGGAGGAAGGAGATGGGACAGTTTTTCTACAAAATTATTACGAAAGTTTTTGTTTTGAAATTGAGGCTATATCTTACTGAGATCATTGCAACACTTCAAAATAGCTTAATGCCAAGCAGAGGAACAACAAATAATGCCATTGTAGCTCAAGAAAGTTATCCATTACATGCACCATGTGAAATATAAGAAGTCGTTATTAGCTTTTAAACTAATCCTTGAGAAAGCCTTTGACAATGTTGGCAGGGCCTTTTTAGAGCAAACCTTGCAAGAGTTTGGCTTCCCTCAAATTAGCATTGATTTCATAATTAACTATGTAACATCTTCGTTTATTCGTGTATTATGGAATGTAAACATGCTTGAGAATTTCAAACCTAATTGTAGACTTAGGCAAGGGGATCATATCTATTTATTTATTTATTTATTATTTGTATGGAGAGGCAGCTTTCATTGCTCATTCAGCAACAGAGAAACATTAAGAAGTGGTAACCTATTTGTCTCTCTAAATAGGAACCCCACTCTCTCATCTGTTCTTTATATATGATATTATACTTTCTTTCCATAGCTAAAAGTTCTACAACTGTAAATTCTCCAAGTTTTCTGCATATCCGAAATAAACATAAACTTCCATAAATAAAGAGCCATGTGCTCCAGATCAGTCACGAACAGGAAGATCGTTTTTCTAGTATCTCCACCATTCAGTTTACATTAGACCTGGGCCAGGAACCGGTTGGACTCAGAGTTGCTGAAACCGGAACTGGGTTTTACCCTTTAGCAAACCAGTACAGGATCTAAACTAGAACCAATGGATGGTTTTAAACTGTCGGTTTTAATAAATTTTAAATTATTTATTATAAAATTATCAGTTCAGAAACCAGAATGAGAATCGGCCCTGGGTCGGTTCGATTACGGTTCCAGGTTCCCGGTGAACCGGAGCCGGACATGTCTGGGTTCGGGTGAACCCAACCCAGTTGCGTGCGTACCTCAGAGTCAAAGCCGAAAAGTGGCAGTTTTTCCTTTTTCACAAAGTTTGAGGGACCTGTAGAAAATGATAAAGCACCGACAGGGTTTATGGCCACCGCGGCCGCGAGGCTTCCTTTTCCGTGTGCGGCTGCTTCCTCGCTGGCCGCACTTTTCCGTCTCTGAAAGAGGAGGGCCGGAGGCTTTAGGTATTTGAATTGTCCTCCCTCGTCTCTCTCTCGACGTGATTCGGGTTTTTCTCCATTGTCGGATAATCATCTTGCTTCCGTTCCCCTGTGGGTTTCGTGGATTTAGGGTTCCTGCTTGGAATTTGCTTCGGTTTCAGTTTTCCTTTAAATTAAGAGTTTGTGCGAATTAGGCGCTTTGCTATTTTGGTTTAGGGTTTGTGCATCAGATATCTCCCTTGGTAGTATCGACTGTGGGTCTCGTGCTTCGACTTCTTGGTCTAGGGTTTCTGATGGACGGAAGTCGGCGCGCGAGCCAGCGAGACTACGGAAGGGATAGGTATCGGCATCGGGAACGCGACCGGGTCGGCAATCATGGGTCATATTATAGAGAGGAGAAAGGTCGCGATCGGGTTGATCGGCTTGCGGAGAACGATAGAGTTAGCCACAAGGAACAGAAGCTGCGGAATCACGTCGGTTTGAGCAACCATTCGGCGTCTCTCTCTTCGTCTTCATCGTCACTGAGCAGCCGTGGTTCTGATAGGAATGCGGATCGCGAGCCCGGAGAGCTCTCGAGCGGTAGTGAGGGTAACGGGGCCACTCATGAGGTTCATATGAAGGAGGCAAGGCTTTCATTGTCACCCAAACTGTCACCTTTGCAAGCTAAGAAGAGAAAGTATTCGCCCATTGTTTGGGATTTGGACGATAAGGCTCCTTCGAAATCTTATGCAGTAGATTTGGCCAGCGTGCCCATTGTGGGAAATGGCTCGGTGGAGAAATTCCAGCTAGGTTCGGAGGGGAAACGTTCACCTCTACAGAATGATAAAGATGAAGACTACGAGTACGTACCGCCTAGGGTTCTCTCAGCGTCCAGATGGGCAGATGACAACAATTTTGATGTTGAGGACACGTACAATGAGGAACTTGTGGTGAAGGGGAAGAACAGCGAAGAAATAACGGATAAAGGGCTGGAATTAAGTCCAGAACTCGGTGAACTTAGGGAAGAAAGTATGCGTAGTGTCGGGGTCAGGTCTTCATCTGTTTATGATGGGGAAGGAAATCGAAGTGTGCCCATTGGTAGCAATGAAAAGAAAGAGGATGCTGTTGAGGGTCAGCCAGGTGGCCTATACGATGCAAATGATCCGATGGAAATTGATGGGGATGATCGTGCAACCAACGTGAACGGTGAACCACTGAGATTTCAATCGGCATCTGACTCAGACGAAGAAATTGATGTAGATGATGATAGTGATACTGATAGTAAAGACATGCTTGATGTAGAGGCGTTACATAGGAAGATAAATATGTTACAGGGATGTAGGAGCGTAGATGAGTTCGAGAGGTTAAATAGGATAAATGAAGGAACATATGGTGTTGTATATAGGGCAAAAGATAAGAAGACTGGTGAAATTGTGGCGTTTGAAGAAGGTGAAGATGGAGAAAGGAAAAGAGAAGGCTTTCCACTGACTTCTCTTAGGAAATAAACATTCTTCTTTCCTTTCACCACCCATCCATAGTTGATGTTAAGGAAGTAGTGGTAGGAGTAGCCTTGATAGTATTTTCATGGTTATGGAATACATGGAACATGATCTTAAAGGACTAATGGAGGCAATGAAGCAGCCATTTAGCCAGAGTGAAGTAAAATGCTTGATGCTCCAGCTTTTAGAGGTGTGAAGTATCTTCATGACAACTGGGTCCTGCACAGGTACTCTATAATATTTTTTTTAAAGGACGAAGGTATTCTATAGTTTTTTAGTTCTTGAATTCCATTACATTATATTGTTGCCATTGATAGTTATTTTGTGCCTTTGTATTGTGGTTGCATTCATCCTCTTTTCTAACTCTATAGGGATTTGAAGACATCGAACCTTCTAATGAACAACCGTGGGGAGCTAAAGATATGTGATTTTGGTCTGGCCCGTCAGTATGGTAGCCCACTTAGACCTTACACACGACTGGTGGTCACACTATGGTACAGGTAAAGACGTAGTTCATTTGGGTTGTTGTATGTGTTTGTGTGTTTTTATTTCCTTATAAGAAACATGTCTTCACCCATTCACATAAAACTGTTTGTGTGATTCTGTATGTGTTTGTGTGTTTCTATTTCCTTATAAGAAACATGTCTTCACCCATTCACATAAAACTGTCTGTGTGATTCATGTGGTAGTTATGTGTTTCTTGATATTTCTTAGAAATTAGAGAATCCATTATATATATACTATTTTTTTACCGTAAATGAGAGTGTACCACCAAATCCGCTATATCCCTGCTACAACAATATTAAGGTCAGCCGCTAACAGCCTTTTAACCTCTGTTGATAACATAGGAATCTTCATAGCTAAGTCACACATACACCTCTAGGAGGTGGAGTGTGACCCCAACACGGGTGCGACATCGACACAGTGTCGATGCGGCATGGATACGCAATTTTTTTTAAGGTAACTCACAGTTTTGCCCCCTATGTCGTCGATTCCATCTATGCGAACGCTACGTATTGAACTCACGACCTGCATCTTGTGAGTCGGGGTCCCCTGCCATATGAGATCACACTCTAAGTGCCATGGTATCCTTAAAAATTCCTTCCTTCACATCTGGGTTCATATCTGCAGTTATGTCCATATTCACATCCATGTCTGTTAGTCATATCTATATCCTTTAGTATTGTCTAGAGGAGCCATATTTTCACCTACAAATGATCTACTTAACCATTAAAGAACCAAGTAGTGTGAAGTTAGTGAACATGAGTTTACAGCGACACGAGTTCGGCCACACACAGCTTGTAGTTCTTGGTAGGCTCCATGAGCCCAACTGAGAAGAACACAAACTGTTCATGTTATCTCAGTTACCAAACTGAAATTGAATGGGCTGGAAACAAGCCAAATCGAGCTGATCAACTGGCAGCTTGGTTCATTTAGCAGCCCCACATATGTCCAAATTGAATTAGTAGTTGTTTACCGTTTATGTTTTTTACTTTAATATAAAGTTATGTACTTGCTATTGTCATATACTTATGTTAATTGATGTCTCACTTGTTCTAGCTTGAATATTATATATAATATATAATATTATATACTTTAGCCGTGTTGCTGTACCCAAAATTTTTAAAATTTGCCGTATCCTGCACCCGTGTGATATAGCTTCATAGGTAGCAGATTTCTGTTGCCTTGATGTTTCGAGGTAAGGTAATGCTAAGAGTTGCTCATGGTTAAGATGATTCTGTTTTGCTTGTGTTGTTCTTGTTTGGAGGATGATGTGGTGCATTTTTGTTTTCTTGGATAAATAAGAACAGATTCCTTTGTAGCAAACCAAAGGGTTGCACCGTATACGTCAAGTTGGACAAACTAGAAGAATCTACAGACACTACTAGTTCCAAAACGTTCCTAAAATAATCCCATGCAAATACGACAAGGGATTATACCTACTTCCCATAACTTTGCATGGAGGTTTCTATGCCCTCAAAAACTCATCTGGTTCTTTTTCCTCAAACTAACAAAACTGCAAATTTATCAAAATCATATTACGAAGAAATTTGTACTACAAGCTGAAATTTAATGTCCTCAAACATTCATACTTTAAGATGTGCTGGAGCATCACAAGGTCTGCCCCCAGAAGATGACTAACCCACATGCACAATTATCCATTTACTCTAATTCGTCTTTGCACATGGGAAACCCATTCACAAGCCTTAAGCCCCTCCTTCCAAGTTGCCTGCTGTTCAAAGGAGACTGGAGAAGTGATCCCCATTTCCATATAAGCTTCTAAAGCTCAGTGTCTGTCCTGCATTTGGCATAAAAACTAACGATTCACCATAACACCCATGAGGAGCCCCATCCCATCTCAAAAACCACATTCCACGAAGCATAGCCTTTTTTTTATAAGATTCATAATCCAACTGTTTTAGGTGTTCCATTCTATGAGAAAAAAACATCTCCAGTTAGTACTTTTGGATCCTGAATCTCATGTAGGTATTTTCAGCACATTAAGGATCTGTAGTCTGTCATCTATAATCTTCTTTTTCAATGTTAATTGAAACTTGAATTACATCAGAATGTTTTTACCGATTACAATTTAGGACTTTTTTGTTTCAATCTAATGTAGTTAATCTTATAGTCTATTGGTTCCCAATGGAAGGGCATTCCACTTTTCTAACCTTCTGCTATCTCCTTCTTTATACCACTATAGGGCCCCAGAACTTCTTCTAGGAGAAAAGCTATACTCTACAGCTATCGACATGTGGTCTGTGGGATGCATAATGGCTGAAATGTTGGCCAAGGAACCATTATTCTGCGGGAAAACTGAGATCGATCAGCTTGACAAAGTAATCCAAGTTCTGCATAAATTTGTCCATTATTTTGCTGTATTTTGGGGTTGTGGTTGCCTGCGTAAGTTAACTAACCTTATGTTTTTTATTCAAATGCAGATATATCGGATATTGGGCACCCCAAATGAGAAGATATGGCTGGGTTATGTTAAATTACCCGGCACCAAGGGCAACTTTGTCAAACAACCGTAAGTAATTGTTACTTTTTTCAGCTATAAAATGTAGCATTCATTCACTGAAGTAGATAAAACAGTCGCGTTGTCTACTGCATGTTCTGATTTTGTCTCCCTCAACACTGTTTTCCCAGTAAGATGGGTGATTGTGGTCAAGCTTCTAGCTTAGCATGGTGATACCACATGTTTGGTGATAAACTTTTGTTTATTTTAATTGAAATCCCTAATATGTTTTTTTCAGTTACAATAAGTTGCGGGAGAAGTTCCCTAAATTTACTGCTACTTTCTCTGGTAAGCCAGCGCTATCAGATGCTGGATTTGATCTGCTAAACAAACTTCTGACGTATGATCCCGAGAAGGTGAGTTCCTGGCATCTTCTCTAACTCTGTTGTGCTTGAATTCTTTCTTCCTATGGATATGCTGGTACGAAATTGATTTTTACAGTTTCCCTCACATAATTGCAGCGTATAACAGCAGAAGATGCCCTGAATCATGTTTGGTTCCATGAATTTCCTCCTCCTAAATCCAAGGAACTCATGCCAACATTCCCTGCTCTACATGCTCAGGATAGGTACTGGCTTTTGGATACAACAAGTCTAAGATGGTGCTAATGTCTTTGTCATTGTTGTCGCACATGTTTGTCTCACTGAACTTTTTTTATCATATTAAATTATCATATTCTTGTTTAAATGCTAGATTCTGACCTTCGGTGTAAACTTTAGGCGTTTGTGGAAAGTTATAAAGAGCCCAGATCCATTGAAAGAGCTGCGGAAGAATGAGTTGCTGCAGGGAGAGCTTTTAGGCACTGCTTGTTTGTTTGGCTAGCTGACCTATCCAAGTGCAATTGCAGTAAGTGACCAATCCAACTCCATTCTGTAACCTACGACTACTGCACTCGGTTCAATCTATCAAGGTCAGTCAGACAATTCAAAGTTATAAGGCCCTGCCTCTCATATCAACTTGCTTAGTTCATCTTGAGGAAATTAAGAAGCAGAAAAGAGATTAAGAGGAGAATTCTGCATGGTATGCAAAGTTGCCAAAACTATGCAACATCTTTTGCAAGGTTCAAGCATCAGTCATTGATAGAAGGGATACTGTTATTTTTCCATGTTCCTTCCCTGTGGACTATGCTGGTCTTTTCGTGACTTGAACTCCACCATTGTCAAATTACGCTACTCTAGAGCTTGCCTAAGAAGGTCTGAAAACAGCCTTTTGTGTGTAACATAAAATATTTTTTCTAATTTCTATTCCTGCATCATCACATTGTTCCTGAAACGTTGTGTAAAGGTCAATTAATGGATTTCTTTATATATATTTTTTCAGAGCATGTTGTTTTGATGTCCACATTGTCTTTGCAAGAGACGTGGGTATGAGGAGGGGAAGTTGTTTCTTTCATGCTAGAAGAACTAGGCTGATTTACCATTAATAAAGGTAATTTGTTTATTCATCTCTAGAATAGAAGCAAAGATGGGCTTGTGTAGTTCTTTTATGGGCAGCTCGTGCAACTGCATCTATCATTACCTCATCTTAACTTTATATGTTCATGATTACTTAGTTGCATGCGTGTGGTATAAAAATTTGAGGACGGGTTTGTCATCGTTGACTCAGATTCAGAATTATAAAACGTTTATCCTGCATCGTGCTGCTTATTGTTGTATCTATGTGCATAAAATGGTCATTTTAGCCTGCGCCTGATGCAGTATCTAAGAGCAAGCTATCATGTGTGTGATATATGGGATGTTTAGTGATAGTCCAGTGGATGTATTGAGTTTGATTGACATTTTCAATAAATATTTTTCCACTAAATGTTGAGAACCGTAGCATTCATATGGAGATTAGTGAACCACTTATCGCTTAGTTTTCCCTTTTCTTGAGGGAAGCCTTTTTTGGTGGTTTACCAATTGACTGATTTTAATGTGGTAGACCAATGAAGGAAATAGTTGGTTCATTGCAAATGAGACTGCAGAACAAGTTTTTTTGACCAAAAACCAAAGATTGCACGCTTTTTTATGCTCATGACTCTTTCTCTTCTACGCTCATGTTTTATCATGCATATGCTAACTCAAAGTCCAAGATGAAAATGATAAAGCTTTTCAATCACCTTGTGTGTAAAAGCAGGTCAATTGGTCTATCCAGTGGTCAGTATATTGGTGCTGAAGTTATATTCTTGATTTCATACTTGCCTGTCTTTCCTTCTATGCTTTTATCCTGGGCCAGAAATGCTGAAAATATGGTCAGATGGCAAGTTTTAGCTTTTCAAATGACATCTGATTTTCTGCTTTCACATATACTTCACTTAGGCTTTTGAAATGGAGGTTTACAACAATGTACCACTAAGAAGCAGATTCACGATATTAGCTTGGTACCTATATATGTGTGAATAAAACCAAGAAATTCTTTAGCTTAACTAGGATGAGGTGATTAAATAAAGGGAGAGTCGTTCTCAAAAATAGGTATGACCATATCCAGTAAGCTGCATTTCCAACAGAACTTTTGATCTTTTGAAACCATTTACGCAAAAACCAAGCAGATGCATGTAACTCGGATGTAAGGGGTTTACCAGTTTCATTTCTGGCATCCTTCTTCTCCCTTCCTTCCTACCATGCCACTGGGTATTCCATCTCCACCATAGCTTAGCTTATGTGAATCATCACGTGTCTTTATTTCAACCATCTTGCTATGGTGGCTTCTGCATGATTTGTAATTTCCTTCTACTGATTACTAGGTCTTAGGAAAACACAATTACATCTTTCAACCGTCACTACCCATTCTCAGTGTATGCTCAGCTTCTTCGTCAACTTTTGGTGAGGGTCAACCTCAGCTGTGGCTTCCAGCTAATGGTAACGTAATTGCTTTATTTAAAGACGGGTGGTGATATGGCTCTATGAGAAAGGATTAGTCTCTTAAAAGAACTAGCTTGGCTTCTTTCCAGATAGGAGAATCTTGTTATGTGGATAGACTGTTCTTCACCAGGGTAAGTTCTGCCCAGCAGTTCTTAATTTTGAGATGTGAAAAGATAGAGGGTTGAACTAATTATTGTGAAATCGCTTTGTTTAGTTTGTAAAATGATCTTCCCCATGAACATTTGTTTGTTCATTCTCCAGTGACCATGGGACTGAGTTGTATTTAATTTTGCCAACCTGCTGGTACTGCTGGCAAGTTCTTTGTCTGCTCAACAATCATGTCAGTAGGTGATTTTTAATTTTTTATTGCAGTTACATATCTTCAAAACTTTCAGAACTCTGATGTGTTCAGTTCTATGGTATCCCTTGTACTGGCCACTTCACCTAACGTTGTTCAGTTTCTATGGATTTGGAAACATTGGTATCCAGTGCAACCAATGTGGAATGTGAAGTTTGTGCTGCCATATATTCTGTAGTTCTGATTTTGTGCTGTCATGGAGAAAGCATTGAATTGTTAAGACGCTTTTATATAAATTACTGCAGTCTCAAGCAAGCAGGTCCTTTAGATATTTCACAATCCTAAGCCCATCATTGAACATCTCCAAACTTTTCAGTGCAGTCTGCATTAGGTACAATTTCGCCTGTTAGTTCTTTTTTTCCCATAAAGAATACAAGAATCACTTCGCTCATGATGTTCTATTTAGTTCATTTTAGTAGTTGCCATCATTGGCTCCTTTTATCCATTTTGGTGCAAACAATTTGGAAGTCACTTGCATATTTATTGAGAACCTAACTGTCAAAAGTTGGACGTGAGCTGGACTTCATTGATAAGAGGTTTGATCAGAATTTGTTAACTATAGTTTGACACCGAAATCTAAGTGTTGGTTCGGTGTGGAAAAGGAAGAATTTGTTAACCTGATTGTTGATTTGATCAGAATTTCCCCTGGCTGTTTAAAATTTATTCTCTCTCTCTCTCTCTCTCTCTCTCTCTCTCCAACCACACACACACACATAGAGCCACACATATATGTAGTGATTCTATCCTGGATAGGGCACATGCATACTCATGCATTCCCTTGTTCCCGAAAGAGCAAGACGATGCAGTGTATAGGGTGTTTGTGCATACATTCCAGCATTATCGGGTAGTGAGGTCAACATACTTCTGTCATGTTTTAGGAGCCTTTTTTGCTTGCCTTATCATCTCAAATGACCAGTTGCGTCATTAAGTTTGGTAGGTTACAGTACTGTCTTGATCCACAAGTTAACATTCTATGGGTGCTATAGAGGCCTTGGTTTCTCCTTAGTTTGTATGCCCTTCTTGCTTCACTGTGTGCTTGTGTGTGTGTGAGAGAGAGAGAGAAGGGGGGTCGTCGCATTATCAGTGAGTGGTGTTGGGTGAAATATTCACCAGCCGTTTCAAATGTGCTCGTCCAAATAGCTGCTTCTCATGCCATTTTGTTTCTTTTTCAATATGTGAGTTTGTTTTTTCCTTGCCTACATCTCATGTATGTTCCTATTTCATGGCACCTGTAACTTCAACCATTACTGGCATTTGATTGGATGCTACATATAAAAATTCTATTACTGTGCTCTTTGTTCTTGTTCCACTCTACTCCTGGTGTCTATACCTGATCTAAAGGCAATCTTGGAAATTTTGGCCCAGCAGAACGGAGCATGAGTCCAGTTGGTTTACCTGGCTTTGATAAGAAGGTTCAAGTTGTGCGTCTAAAAGTGCCTGCATAGCAATGGCAAACTTTTGAGCAGACTTTGCTATATACAAATCTGGTCGAGAAAGGCTTGTGCTTTATCTTGCTTTTCTGCGTGTGCTACCAGATGCTACAAATCCAACAATCAAGCTCGTATTGTTCACTTCCAGTAGTTGAGGTGCTGGTTTGTCTCTCTTTTCTTACGTTCGGGTTATAGGATCTCTAATGCTAATGCCACATTTTTATGACCCTTCATTGTCATTTTCGAACAAGTAGTCCCGTTAATGCTTTGGCCTTTTGGGATCTCTAGCGGCACAAAGCTTCTGTGGAACTTCACACATTTTCTGATATTCAAGCGGTCTGTTGAGACCCAAGGGCAGCAAAGTTGGAATAATTTGATGCAGGTAAGGATGCCTTTATTTCTGATATTTGTTGTGGAACTTGGTCATGGATCAACTGGGCATTATATAGGTGATGGAACTGGTCGGGGGTCATTCGGTGTTGCATTTCTATAAACTTTCTTTGGTCGGTGTTAAACATTGTTTGCTCGTTCATGAGTTTGTTCAGTTTTAATAATTTCGATATCATCCCCAGAGCAGCTGCCTCATTCACTTGTAGCTTGTTGGTCTCACCGTGGCTCTAAAGAGTGCAACTCTGCTGAAAGTTGCTGGTGCATTTCAGTTACCTTGAAACCACAAGACATGGGTTGACCTGCCTGTTGGTTGCATTGCTTCCAAGTACTTGCATATTCCCGTAATGCTAGTCATTCGTTATTTGCATGTATATGAAAATCGACTCTCATATGCTTGAAGATGGATAGCAAGTTTCATACATTATGTTGATGACTTGGTTCATACAATGCATGAATTCAACTCGGTAGACCCTCATATGCTTGAAAATCGACTCTCACCTGCTTGGACATGTATAAGAAGTTTCATGCTTATGCGTTGATATTACTTGGTTTATATAATGCATGAATGCATCCTAAGCATCACATATGGTCGGAATATTGTTCTGTCAAACAGTCTTGCTTCTGCCATCAGAGCCTTGAAAATGACATTCGGGTCCGAGTTCTTATACAATCATTAGAGGGCGTTGGAGGTTGGTTCTACTCGGAATTTATGCTTTGTGGTGTTTTACTTTTGGTAGTTGTTGTTTTTGGGCAAAGGCGTCATTTATAGACGTTATATATTCAGACCACTCTTCTGTAACCTTGTTGAGGATATATCTTTTCGGAGCATTTTGGAGTTGGTGATTGATGGGCTTTTGTGCTCAACTGTAAATGTTGTTGATACATTGACTAGTGTCATTGGTTCATGGGCCTAGATAGAGCCATAGATACCAGGACTTCCTGAGCTCACCCATCTCTATGCTGCAGACGCTCAAGTAACCTTGACTTTGGAGTCAATATTTGCATACTACGTGCATTTTTCTCGAGTCAAATGGGAAGAAAAAGAAATGAGTTCTAAACGTGATTCAAGTGAGAGTATTGCCAGACATTGAATTTAGTGGCTCACTTTCTTTTTATAGAATTACAGTCACCTAGCACAGAATGATCCGGCTGTCCTAGCTAGGTTTCAGAAGAACCTTCAGATGGAATTCTAGTTTGGACACCCCAGGGGTGCACCTGGTAAGGGGTCTGCCTAGACCTATTTTGTGTATCAAGGAGATTTAGGTATCACATTAACTCGATTTTCTAATTTGGAATCATCGTGTAGGCCCTATTCCGTATGGGAATGTTTTCTGACGTTGGCAAATCAAAAAGCATTTTCAAGTAATAGCTGTTCTTCCATCATCATTACTAGTTTTTTGTCAAACTCCAAATAGAACAAATTATCGGTAGGATATGAAAAAAGCAGCATTAATTTGTAAGGGACAAAAACACAATAAGAAAAACAAAACAGTTGAGATAAGTTTATTTGGACAAAGGAAGCACAGAAGTTTGGGTGTCGATAATCATTATACAAGTTATCATTTAAATATCATAGTACTTGGAAGTACAAGTTTCTTTAGACAAAGGGAGCTAAGAAGTTTGGTGTCCAAAGATCATCACTTGAAGTACCTTCAAATGAAGAGCATCGAAGGAAGATCCTATAATGGTCAAGCTTTCTATCTTTTCTTCTGGTTGATTCATGTTGGGGAGAGAACTGAGCGCATTCCTAACCTATTTCCGTGTTGATCAATTATGCAGTTCTCTGCACGCGGACCTCGTGAATTAAAAGATAAGTACTGATTCATTGACCTGCTACTTCAGATTAGTCTGTCTCAAGTTACAGCATTAGATGCTTTGGAAGGCCTAATCTCGTGATGAGATAAAATTCTATTCCGTTTATCAGATGATGAAGGTGAGGACAATGACTCCTTTGAGTTGCACATTAAGGGTGATTTTAAGGGCCAGACCAAGCGTGGTATGCCTTGCATGACTCCATGCACCATCACTCCTGCAAACTTTTTCTTCGTTGATGGGCTTATCACATTGGTCCCAACAGAAAGTGCCCTTTTGTTGTTTGGAAGCGACGACATTGAGAACCGTTGCCTCAGTGGGGTTGGTCTCTTCTCACGGACATACCAGTTCTGTTTTTTCTCCATAGATTCTTTCTCACTATGTTTCAGCTCGATCCTTACACCATCATCGACTATTTGCTCTTCTCTTCCTGGTTGCTTGGATTTCTCTTTTTTGTGAGACCACCCAAGTAGTCTTCTCAATCCATTTGCAGCAGAGTTGAGTGATTTACTGGACTTCTGAATAGTTGAAGGGCCATAATCCCAATGCATCTTCTCCGAATGGTCGATCTCACTATTGCTGCTATTTGAGCATGATCTTGACCTCATTGTGCACCTCTTTTTGATCGGCTCACGCGTGTTCTGCAAACCAGTGTAGAGGAATATCATGGAGTCTGGTATCCTAAAGCGAGTTCCTGGGCTGCTACAGTTGATGTTATGCATCTTCAACTCTGAAACAAGTGCACTTCTCGATGAGAACCGCCAACTCGAAGTACCTCCAGCTGAGGTCAACTGCTGTTTCAGAATTTCAGAAGCCCCTGATCGTGGACGCTGGTTAAGCAGATCCAAGGGAGTCATGCCATCAAGGTCGCGAATGTTTAAATCGATTGAAGGCACAGCCATCAGTAGTTGAACCAAATCACAATGGATGTCTCCGATCACGGCCAAATGGAGAGCTGTTCTTCCTTCATTGTTCTGGAAATTTATTATATCCGATAAACACACCACTTCTCCACAAATCAACTGCTTCATAAGTTCTATTTGACGATCTATTCTGCGAAATGCAAGGGTTCCGAAACCGGCAACGGCCATGTGCAGAAAAGAATCACCTGCATTGTTTCTAGCAGCTGATGAAGAAACTAGCACCTTCACTACTTCCAAGTGACCACGATACGCGGCCAAATGCAATGCTGTGTTTCCGTTGTTGTCTCTGGAATCAACAAGTTCAAATCGTTCAACTAGATTTTTCACCACCTGCATAGTTAAATGTATAGGAGTCAAGTAAACCACTGCAAGAGCTTTGATGTTAGAAAGGTTGAACATGCAAGAGGAGACAGCTCCCCTGGATTTGAACCATGCAAACAAATAAAATTTGTGATAGGTTGGGCGCCTCGGACAAAGCTGTGAGTTTCAACAGTAATTCGCATTTACAGAAACAAAGTTAGTCAACAATGTATTCTTTGGCGCAAATATGATAGATCAAAGCTTAGGGAAGCTGGAATTTGTGCAGTAAAACCCAATTTGACATGAACAGAGTGACAAATAGCTACTTATCCTGAAAATGCCCACCCTACTACACTTGGTGTGTGCCGGTTTGAACTTCTATGCAGGCAAGTCAGACAGGAAGTGATGTTTCCCGTGGTGGATGGTGCTATACAGAAGCCTCTGTTTTCTTCTGCAAGAATATTGGAGGTCAACAATAACATTAGGGATTTGGGATGCCGTCTTTGAACATCATAGCATATCTTTTCCAGAGTAAGTCGCTCTAGGAAATGATTTCATGCTCATTGATCTAGGTAAGGGGTTTGGTAACCGACAAGGCAGATTCTTAACTGTTCATCCATAGTGCAACTTCAAAATTCAGTAATGGCCATCCCACCACAAGAAGGGATAATCCTGAAGTTGTTGAGTAGCAAGTCTGGAAACGTGAACAGCCAATTAGTGTAACTAAACAAGATCTGAGCACTTTGGAGACTTTGACTTGTTTATGCATGAAATTGTTCAAAGATCCTCTGCTTCACATTCTCACTCTAATCCTTCACAAGAGTCCGCTGTCTGGTCCTGCAAGGTTCGCTTCTCTGCGTGCTTAGAAATTTTAGCCAGACACAGTGGTCTGAAAAGAACTTGTGCTAAACCTGCATGACTAACAGAAATTTTAATGCTTTGCATAACTGTAAAAGTCACTAGTTCAGGCATTCCTTTATGAGATCTAGCAAGGCCTATGTTCAACTAACGAAAACTCACTACAATAAACATAATCTTTGGATGCGTGACGTTATTACGATAAGACGAACAAAATTAAGGAATTAAAACAACAAAGTAAGGGACATAAACAACAGTTTGTTTCTACAAAAGAATAGAGGGCAAGATCACCGTGAAACATGAGAGAGAGAGAGAGGTCACCTCAAATATCACGTATAACCATCAAGGAAACCAAAGGAAAAACTCGACAACACTTTGCAAAGAATTACCTCAACCTGTCCCCTCCCGGCAGCTGCATGGAGAATCGTACATCCCTGTACATCCCTACACCCCATCACATCTAGCCCGCACCCATATAGCAGCTCCTTCAGCATCTCCCAGTTTCCCCCTCTCGCCGTTGCATACAGCGCCCTGTTCATCACCTCCATTCTGAACACCCCCCACATGTCCCCACGTCCCTTTTCCGGAACCACATCCAGTGCAGCGCCCAGCAGCATCCTTATTACCCCACTGTTACTGCTTCGCGCTGCTGCATAGAGAATATCAGTGATTCCATACTCGCCCTCTCCGAACACCAAGAAGGTCTCCCGCCGGAGCAGCTCCTGGATGAATTCGATGTCACCGGCGGCCGCAGCCGTGTAGAGCAGCCACCCGCCGTAGCCACCGCGGATGAGGGAATTGCCGGAGTTGCCAGACTCACAGTCTCGGAGGAGGCCACGGGCGACGGTGGCACGGCCGCGGGGGGCATGGAGGTAGTCAGGGTGGTCGTCCCAGAGTGTTTCTAGGCGGCGTAGGCGGCGTAGGGAGGTGAGCTTGATGAGGAGGTTGCTGTCCGCCACCAGGAGAGCGCGGACCAGCTCGTAGTGGCCGTTGGCTGCTGCGAGATCGACCGGTGTGGCGTACCACCACCTGTCACCGGTGCTCTCCCACCGTAGGGGAAAGTACACCGCCGGCGGTGGAGGTGGTGGCCGTGGCCCCAAAGGGGAGTCTGATGCTGCTGCGTTGGCCATGTTTCTCTCTTTCTTTCTCTGTGTGTAAAAAGCGCCACCTTACCTGAAATAAGAGAGATGGCCAAGGCCTCCGTCTAACTTGCTCTTTCAAAAGTGCCCATTATCGAAAAGGAAGGATAGGAGCAAGCTTCCTTTTCACACATACACACACAGAGACTCTGCCACACTAAACAATGGGATCTCTCTCTCTCTCTCTCTCTCTCTCTCTCTCTCTCTCTCTCTCTCTCTCTCTCTGCTAACGTAGAATCAAAGTTAGATCCTCCATAACGCCGTGAAAGTTGAGATGGTAAATCAGGAACAAACATTTTGGTTAATTTTGGATATTGCGTGATTCACCATGCACAGATTTGGAGAACGGCTGTCGCTCTCGTAATTAATTTTCTCCCCACGGGTAGAACGAAAGTGGGCAGAGGGAAAGGGTGACTGCATGAATCTACGGTGACTAAGTTGGTCAGGTCCAATTCCATCACCACGGATGTTGCTCGATTTCACTGCGCTTGAAACCGGAGAAGGTTACAAATATCTTAAGGGCTAAAATATCTCGATATATTATTCTCCACAAAATAAAAAGGAGATAGTTGCATCACTGCGGACCACCCGTGAGTAACACTGAAGAGATCTATCTAGTTTGGGATATCCAAACTGACGGGTCACCATTTATCCAGATTTTAGCAAACTACGTCCCAACTGGATAAGATGGATACAGGCTTGATCCAAACCTCTCAATTTAGAAGACACTGAGTCCAGCTTATCGTACAGGGCTCGAAGTTAAGTAAAAGATTTCTTTTTACCTAATTCTTGATTTTATTGGTGCAATCCAATCATGTGTAGAATTGATAATTCATGTGCAACTTGGTAGCTCTGGTTTTAACACTTCAGCTAAATTGGTGAACTCATGTCTAACAGGTCGTATAGATATACATCTCTGCAGGCCACATAAATACTCTTTTCTTGTAATTTAATGAGAAATTAATGTTTAGGCACCTAACACATGACAAATTTGGTGGAGGTTTAAGACTGGCAGTTTCGGACACAACAAGAGACCATGACATGGGTAAAGCCCGAAAGGTCGGTTTTTATGCCCGTCGGAACAAACATGAAAAATAAGGTCATTTTCAAGCTGACCTGTTTTTTCTATACAAATAGGAACACGAAGTAAAAATTGTTGGTGATTGTACACACAACATGACAACCTGTATGGTCCAAAAAGTTCATGCCCACATCCACCCAAATTGACACGAAAAAATCGGGGTAGAAATTGCACTATTAATGGGTGTTAGATATACATGTAAATGTACCAATTAGTACTAATTATGAACTATCACAATTCGTGGTTTTGTGAACAGAGAGCAATAGCTCACCTGGCTAGGATGTCGAGTAACAAGTTGAGCTCATGAGTTTGATACTCGGGGTGTGCATCTGGCTTCAGCCTCCCCATTGTACAAAAAGAAAGAAGAAAAAAAAGAACTAGCGGTTGAGCAATTGTGTCATATCATATTTGTCGAACTTGTTTGAGTTATTATGCTACTTGGTGTAAAGCAACGATTATATCATCCAATTAAGTAAATGTCATACAAGATCTAAATACCAGTCTGACGTTAACCCTTTCCATTCAGGAGGCCAACTGGATAGGTTGCCGGTCAGACTCTAGGTTGGCTAATTTGGTTCCGCGTAATGGCGTTCACTTTATGACTCCTTTTTCTCACTGAACTGAATCGCAATCTTGGAGTAAAATTTACAATCTATACCAAGGTTCAAACTGTGTTACATCTGGATCAACTGTGGATACAGCTATCAGATCCAAATCAAGTACTTGTATGATTTCAACAACTCTTTCCATCACCATGTCTCTCGTTGTCAAAAGTATTTAGCCTTCTATGGTTTTGGGCATCCGATCCCAATATTCAAAACCAAGAATGAGAGAAAACATGCAAGGCCAAGGGGACGTGACATGAAGATTGTCATTAATGTCATGAAGAAACAGATGTGAGATTGTTCCCCCATGTTCTGTTTTGGCGTGTTGATTCGGTATAGCGTTCTTGTTAGGTACACTTAAAATAGTTTCTCTCTCCGTTAGGTACTTAAATAGATTCCTCTCTCTCTCTCTCCGTGGGGATACTGGACAATAATTGTAGACAGGGATCATTTGCTTAACGTATCATGATGTTGATATATATAAATATAGAACTTATTAATATGTAGTGTCATAAATTAAATAACATTATAATAATTGACTTCAATAATGCATACATTGTTCATTGGTAGCGCACAGTCAAAAGGCCCACCAATAATGAGGAACCATTACCCTCTCCCTCTCCCTATTTTAAGTGAAGGGTCCTCCCCCTCCTCCCAACCACACTTTGGGAGGTAATAACATCTTTAGCCTAAAAGATATACGTTAAAGATTAATATATATTTAATTAAAATTTACAGATTTCACATAAAATCACATGATATTGTTGACGTCACAAAATATTTGAGAATACGTGGCATGAGATAGAGAGTTTAAAAACTGAACAGACACGTAACTCGTAAAGGTCCGTGAAAGATTATGACGACGAGCATATGAGAATAGGCCTATGTACTCGAGTTGATCTTCGGATCATTGGATCAATTGACTTATCCTAATCGACGTGATGATAAAAAGAGTGACATGATCACATAAGTTTATATGAGGAATCAAAAATCACATCCGGACATGTTATTTGTCACAATAAATACTAAATAGATTTTTCTAAAAACTAATAACTTACATGTTGAAGGAGGTGGCAGCGGGTTATAATAAGTTGAAGTGGGGTGGCGGCGGGTCATAATGGGTACGGTTTTAATCCTCAAGACCCGCAGGATCGGGTCTACTGAATAATTTTTAGGAAGCAACATTGTGAGACTCACGAGGACAGCTCTCCCAGGTAATACAGAACACCCATTTCATGAGTTAAACTGTATGAAGCAAGCCAATCCGAAAAATTAAGCAGAGCACTGATATTTCTAGTAGTTCCAACCAACCATCTACCGCTCTGGTCATGAAGGAAGCTTGCACTTCCTGCGTGGCCCTTTTCGTGGTGACAGCACCCACCTGAATTTACTTTCACCCAGTGGATGCCAGTGCACATTAACTTGCGAAATTGTGCACCTTTGCTGCTTCGGCTTCTTGAAGTCTCTTAACCACCACAATGCCACTTTATGAGGGTCATTTCGCCCGACGAACTCAAGTGGAAGAGGCTCTCGTTGTTGTGAGTTAATTTCCAATATCGTGGTTCTTCATCAATGCGTGCTTAGAATTCCAGAGAGTCCTGCCTTTTCAAGGAGAGTGGCTGAGTGGGTCTTGAGAGCCACATTGGTTCATGAATTATCAAATTCACCCAATCCGTTCTGTGCATAAAACGGAAGGTCGTGACTGTTCATGAAGACTGAGACTGTATGGAACGCATTTGTGTGGCTTTGTTAACGCATATTCATGTGACCAATGGTCACAACTGTTGGTTGGTGTTTGAAATCAGTTAACAGAAAAAAAAAAAGAGACCTCTGATGTCGTTGCTTTTTGAGTAGCAGTTCATGAGTAATGAAAGAGAGTGAAAAGTCGTTCTTCTTCGTGAGAAGGAAGATCTCTTCACATTTTTTGATGTAAGATGCACAACCATAATTGCTCACAAGTGTGCTTAACAAGGAAGTGACTATGATTTTCAAAATACTCAAAAGTTATGGTTGTAGTTATATTGTGGAGTCATATTCTTGTATGGTAGTGTTCAATAATATTATATCATGAGTTACATCGTTATCATGGGTTCTAAACAAGATTCATGTGACTTTTTTCTCATAGTGTGAGTTCTTTTCTATTTAGTTTTTAAAAGAGTTTGCAAGTGCTACTGTAGTGCCAATTAGATTTGCAAAATCATCTTCGCTTTGTCAGTTTGTCTACGCGAATTGAGGGTTTTCATTGTTACCTAAAGGTGTTTGTCAAGGTTTCAATGCATTCTATTATTTGATACCGGTGGTAGCAAGGTTAGTGCTTATTGTGCTATCCTAACATTTTCTTTAATGGTATTAAATTCAATATATCAAGTAACTAGAACTCAAGAAATCGTACCAACTATAAGAGCTCAATACCAATAATCTTTAGATTTATTTTGCTCAAGATGGGTATTTCTCTATGTGAGATGACATCTGACTTCATTAAACTGGATAGGTTTGACAGTGACAATTTCTTACGATAACAAAAGAAGATGTACTTCCTTTTTACCACTTTTTTATGTTCTAGTTGTGTGAAGATCAAACAAGAAGAATGAGACCCTTGAAGAAGTTCGCAAACGATAAAATTGGTCACATCCTCAAGAGTATGTAAATGCCTTATTTAATACCTACCAAACATTGAGGATGATATAAGTAAGAAATTTCTTGGTATCCATTTCAATGCTTATAAGATGATAGATTTGTTATAGAGCAATTACATGAGTTTGAATGAATCTTGAATAATTTCAAATAATATAAGATGGGCATGAATGAAATCACCATTGTCTCTTCTATTGATAAACTTTCTCCTTTTTAAAAAGATTTTAAAAGAACTTTGGAAAATAAGGAACATGTTTGTCTTGAGCAATTGACTAACCATCTTAGGCTTAAGTAAGAGTACCAAAATGAAGATGATTCTAATGATCATTCTAATCAAGAGAAAGTTCATGTTACGAAGGAAGCTAAGTCTATAAAAATCTTAAAAGAGAGAATTCGATTTCAAAAAGTCTCATGAAAGCAATGGTAAGGATAGCGTAAGCAAAAAAAAAGATTGATGCTACCATTGTGAAAAGTTTGGTCTTTATGAGAATAAATATTGATACTTTAAAAAAATTGAATAAAGAAAGAGTCATAATTTTTTAAGAATAATTGTGTTGTTATCATATTGGAAGTGCATACGACAAAAGATATTGAATCTTGGTGGCTAGACTCTATTGCTACTCGCCATATGCATAAAAACTAAAGTCCCTTCAAAACTTCCATAGAAGAAGGCATACTTTTTTTGTAAATGAGCAATACATTTTATGACTCTAGTGAAAAGCCGAAAGAAGGTTAACAAAATGTCCGACAAGGAATTTGACGTGAAAGGCATTAATAGGGATGAGCCTAAGCTTGGTTTGTAAGATCACCAATGGTAGAACCTCAAGTCATACTTTGAGTAACATTAGGTTTTTAGTTTAATGAGTTAAAGTACATCATTAGGGTGATTGTAAGTACCAACTAAATAAATATCTCAAGAAAAAAGGTATTTAGTCTCATAAAGGAAAATAGTAGGTTGGGCCTTGCTTTTAATTGACCTATACCATATACATATATGTTAAAGTGCTCATATGGGAACACTTTTTATAGAGTCTACTTATGTGAGTGTGAAGAAGGGCTACTCCTATGAGTATTGGGTTTGACTCTTAAAGCACATATAAGAAAAGATATCAGACACAAGGCCCATAAAATATACCAATTAAAATATGGCATATACCACCATTAGAAAATTATATGTAAAATATGCATACTTGTTCAATTGAAATGGATAGTTTAGAGATTGTCTACTATTCAATTCAAATGAGTGAAACCCATGTTTACAAGATAAAGGTCCAAATAGTGATAGACCTTTATTGAAACTATAAAAAATTTAAGTAATGATCTTTCAAATGTATTTTGAAAATGGTGGAGAATTGTTAGGTGATTTTCAAAATATCTATAAATACTTGGTAAAAGTTAAGGTTTTGGCCATGTTGTGGCATCAAGAGCCACTACTTATTTGAGTAATAATTGTACTCATTTGTAATACATATAGTAGTTGTAACTTATGAGCATTTAGCAATGCATTAAGAGTTCATTACTTAAGTGATAATGCTGCTTATTAATATCACATGTAATGGTTGTAACTCATTAGTAGTACCTTATAGTGGTTATAATTTATATGCATTTGGCATTCATCTATGGTATATCATTAAGAGTTACCTTCTTGAGTGGCAATTATACTCTTTAATAGCATATCATGAGTTACATCTTTACTATATCTATATATAGTATTGTAAACAAGATTACTCTAACTTTTTTTATCATGGTGTGTAGTCATTTACAACTTAATTTTTGATAGATTTTGAAAGTCTTATTATAACACTAATTGGATTTGCAGTATCATCATCTTTACTTTATCGGTTTGTCTAAGACTCGTTTTTATTCATGTAAGATGAACCGAGGGCCTTTATTGTATCATGAACGTGTTTGTTGAGCTATATTATATTCAGTTATATGATATGGGAGATGATAAATAAAGCTCGAAGAATAATGTTATCTTATTCTCTTTTAGAACGTTAAATTCAATCTCTTGGATGCCGACCAATAAAAAAACCGTGATATCTAGAAAGAAAACATAAATGAATGATGTTTTATGAAACAATACTCAGCATTCAGTTTGAAAGATCACTTAACACTCTCTCGCGTCTGGTTTTTAATGTGTTGCTTCAAAGCAAGTCGAAGAAGCTTCAAACTCATTGGCCTCCGCTGCTTGTATTCGGAAATCAACTCCGATTACACGAGTTTAGCCTAAAGAAAAGCAAGTTCACTAAGTGCGCGCTTTGATGCATCTTCACAATTTCTTTTTGGTCGACTTTATCCTCACACGTATATATATACTCAAAAGAATCGAAATCTCTGTTGCAAAAGACTGGATTCAGCAAGGTTGCCATGAAATGGATTGTGCTTGGTGCATAAAATTGTCTCACTCAACTCAGTCACCCACTGTTGCTGTTGAAGTTACATTTGAATCGCCGATAGAAGCAGTGATGGTGAATTCAAGGCTTTCAAGTACCAACTGAATTTTCTTTTCTTCTCCACAAGAAGGCTGGTTCCTACTTCATACTACGTTGCTGAATATATGAAGTTATTCGGTCACTGCACTTTGTAGTAGCATCTACAACTGACTTCGGACTGAATACCATCGAAGGCCGTCTTCATTTCCCTTGCAATCAAAGACTCTCGACGACCACCGTTGTGCAATTGCGATAGGAGCCATGAGGCCAATACTCACAATGAGCTCCTAAGATTAGCATTAATCTTTTCCTCTTGAGCAAGCAAGAAGAGGATCACTGTGTTGGCAGGTATCGTTACGGAAGTCCGCATCTTCATGCATCGCTCTTGCGGAGTCGCGCAAAACATGTAACATATTTTCCTCACGCAATGCAGACAAGCAGCACTGCAGCCGGTTCAGCTTCACCCTCTCATGCATCTTCATGTCTTGGGTGGGTCTGATTTCTGCCCAACAAGGCTAAACAGTTGAAGGCCGACTTTATCAAGATGAACCCTTCTTTATATGTCACACCCGCTCGGGTCGCGACCACGACCCGGCCAGAGCCGATGCCACGTGGCCGCTTCTCGCACGGGCGTGAAGGTGAATAGTAACAAGTAGAATACTAATTTCATTCAAACTCAATGAAATAAATATTCTTATCAAAGTTCTAAACAACACGTCCAAAATGGTGCGAGGCCCCACCTAACAATAATCCCGAATAACAAGACTTTTTAAATCGTTCAATACTTATCATACCATCTAATATATAGAAATATCGCTCTATCCAACTCCTACTGTACTCCGTGTGTCTTCGAAGTACTAGCTTCAGGATGAGCTATAAAATAATAAGGTGAGCTCCTGTACATAGCTCAGTAGGGAGGTTAAACATCTTTAAACAAAAATCATACTAAAAGCATGCATAATTTCATAATCATTTCAATACAAAGCACAGTTTCACTTTTAAATCATGATCTCAAATTCATACGCACACACTCACACATACATGTATACACACATCATTAGTTACGATAATTAGAGCCCATACTGTGTCTACCCCAAAGGTCACGGGAGTCGTCCGGCCCTTCCTAACATAACCTCAATAACCCCATCCATGACGGTAATCATGCCGACTCTCACGACAGAGTGCCTGAGAACACACCCTATATTCACACATTATTACATTTCTAAAACCAATTACAGTTCATCACATTCACAAATCATATATAGGTGCACAAATATCCAAAATAAAATCCATATCCATACAACATTTAAATACCATGTTCATATAACATGCATATCAAAACATGCTCTTTATCAACCAATGTCATAAACATATGCTAATTGAAAAGCATATCAAATAACCCATAATTACGAATAATATTTCATAAACATCAATAAAATATTTATCAATCATGTATATTTAAATCTATCTAAACAAGTAAAATCACTTCTACCATGGTTCTGTAAAAGAATGTATAACCCCCTACCTAAAGGAGCGCTAAGATTCAGTTCTCAAGTTGTTGGGTCACTCTTATCACCATCAAATCCTCCAATTTTAATCTTTAAACAATTAGAAATAATTAAATATTAAAATTTATTTAACTACAGATCTAACGCAACAAACCGTATCCAAATCGAATTCCAAATGACCCTAAAATCACCCAAAACCCAATTTGGATTCGTTTAAGTTATCCGAGATTCAAACGGATACCTAAATCCATATCTAATCTAAATTGAGTGACACAATAAATAGCTCGTGTCACTGTGTCAACACAGAACTTGTAACTACTGACACGGGTCCTGTTTTTAACCCAGAAACACATTTCAAGACACGACCCAAACTTGATATATTTTTGACACAGAACCTTTTTGTTTGCTTTTTAATATGTACAGCCTACTAAAACGGGTGATCGTAAAAAATTGTAAACTTAATGAGTTATTAAAAATAAATTGAGAGTGATATCATAAGCGAGAAATTTGTGAGAAAATCATTTAAGATGATTTAAATATTTAAAATACTATTAAAAGAAGTTCCAATAAAAAAATATTAAAAAAAACTATATTATAAAAATATTTTTAAAAAATCATACTTTTCTAACATCCAGTCTAAGTGCGTGAGAACGTGAAAGGATATGCATGTCATTCAGTCTTTTCTCCATGCATAAGAATATACTTCTTTTCCAACGGGTAAAGTACCTACTGCACCAAAATATATGCAATTTATAGATGCCTAGAAGAAAAGGCACATCATACTTTCTAATTGTTGTTGTTGGATGTGTTCACAATTCTAGATCCCTATAACATAAAGTACCTACTACTTTACACAGTCAGTAAATGAATATAGTATAGCATTAGACAAAAGCACAAAGTAGATGGGGTTCAAGATCTCTAACCCTTACTACTTTTGCTTTGCGCTTGAAGAGTAAGTGTATGTGTCAGCTAATACAATATGCATTGTTTAGATACTAAGGATGTATGATCATGGAACCACAAATCCTGATACACAAACCGTGCATGATGAGCAATAGATCTTCGGCGGACCATTGTTTCGCAGAGCAATACGCTCATCAGCAATCCACAACTTGTTGATGAGGGCTTCGGCGGATCTTTAGCATTTTATTATGGCCCATTTTACTCTGAGGCACTGCTTGGAACTTTTGTAATATACAAATTCACCGTTTATGTATACCATTAATAAATAATAATCCACCCCATAAACCATTTTAATGTCCATACGAGAATTCAGCATTCTGATTTTCCAATAAAAACTTGAACCAAATCCACCATTCCTTATGCTTTAGCAAGTTCCTGTTCATCTTTTCAAGTTATCTGACCCCATATATCAAGGAAAATTAACCCTTCTTTTCTAAAAATGACAACCACAATCTAACCCTTAACCCAAAACCACACCACCAACTCAACCCTACAACTTTCCACAGCCAAAACCACCAACCTTTCCCCAACCCAACCCACAACTAAAACCAAAAACTCAAAATGAAAAAGCATTCCCCTGTCGCACGTACCAAACAAACCATTCCCTTTTTAATCCCAGGGCAGAGAACTCAGGAGTACCCCGGCCCGACCCTAGTGGTTTAGCGCGTTCGAGGAATAACCCATTCTAGGAGTTTTCGGCCTCACCCTCTCTCTGTAGGCAAGTCGGTGACGCCAACCTCTGCTGGGCCGCAACGATCAGAAAAGATTTCTCTTTAAGGAGAGCTTAAGAAGAAAACGACAGCCGTGGCCACTACTTTCAGTCGGCCAGGAACGTCCCAGCTGGGAGTCAAGGTCAGCAGCTTCTGAACGTGTAGAGAGGTCCGTGCACATGGATTCCTTTGTT
Organism: Brasenia schreberi; assembly: GCA_036023115.1. Classification (NCBI taxonomy): domain Eukaryota; kingdom Viridiplantae; phylum Streptophyta; class Magnoliopsida; order Nymphaeales; family Cabombaceae; genus Brasenia; species Brasenia schreberi. The sequence goes on along the minus strand of JAYKKT010000091.1, from coordinate 14,866,224 downwards.
TGACGATTCCTCGCCGCTGCCTAGAGCTGCGTCAGGAGGGAAGCCAACCGATCCTGGGCCACCATGAGATATTCTTAGGTTGCTAATCCAGAGCTTTGGTTCCAAATCATATGGATAAATCTTACAACGGTGGAGCATTTCAGTAGCACCGTCATGATTGCATATAGAAAACCGTTTACATCAAATTGCATAGATAGATATTCAATTCTCAACTATGAGGTGGGATGAATGGATCTATCCCCGGAAGGAAGAGGGAAGCCACTGAACTGAATAGGAAGGTCAGTCTGAACCTACGCCTTAGGGAAATGCTGACACAGTACCTAAGGGATCAAAGGCTTTTTTTCGCTATACAAAAGTCATACTCTTCGGTTAAAAACAATTCAAATGGAAGAGTAGGCGGATTTCCCATAGTAGGATAACATTTTCCGTGATCTCACGACCTTCTCATGAGGGGAGTTAGGTTCGGGTTGAAGCAAGCACCGCGGTCGTGGAATACCCGAATCGATGCATACTGAAAGGAGAACGGTTTGTGCAATGTCCTTATGAACACGATTTATAGGTGAAGGTGAAGGAAGTTGATGTTTTATTTGTTGCATTTTGTATGTAGATGCTTTCATTTTTACGGGAAGAAATAATGAGATGATTGAGGGAACCTGGTTTCAACATGAAACTTAACCGAGATTGAGCAGGACATTTTGATTAATCCTATCGTTTGAAAGGACTGCTCACCGCCACACTCCTTGCCCTCCGGCCTGCTTAAATCATTGTGGATGTTGTGAGAAATGTCGATGAGTCAGCACCACAATTCACTCCGCACTGCGGCTTGCGGACTAGCACGAAAAGTTGGATCGATATATATATATATATATATATATATATATATATATATATATATATGTGTGTGTGTGTGTGTGTGTGTGTGTGTGTGTCTTCAAATTATCACATATTTCTGAAATATCCATATTAATATCTTACAACATTAGAGATTTACAAAATCAACAAAAAACCTTGTTAAAGAAAATTGAATATCGACCAATTCTCAGGTCCTTAACGAAATTAGCTATAGTTAGAAGAATCAATCTTGCAAGCATCAACCATCAGACCGAGTCCAAATTAGTCATATAACTGGCACGTTGCCAAAAATTGTACAATCCATACATAATTTTTCTTACGAATATAGCAATTAGCTGGTAGGAAACTGCACAAACCACTTGGCTTTTGGAAAAAAATGAGACCATCTTCTCACTAAGATGCGTCCACACACGTCACTGCAGTAAAATTAGTTTCTTACCCCATATATGAAAAATGCATCTATGATGATTTTATGTGAACAATTCTACTTCATAGCCCGAATTACTCCGCCCATGTAAAGGATCACCCTTGCATTGCCGGTCCCAAGCCCGAATAAAGGAGGAGGGTTATGTTAGCCTTTCAACAACCAGCGTAAAACTTCGTCGAATTTTTATAACATGGATTACAAAAATTATGAGCAGTGCTTTGGGGCGTCCCTGCCTAGCGACGTGCAGCAGAGACCGAATGCAGTAATAAGTAAGCAAGGACCACTACAATTTCGTCCGAATTTAGTGAATCAATTGCAGAGAAGGTTCCCACATCATGGACGGGTGTGGGTAAAAAAATTACTCCCGCTATATTACTGCTTGAATGTAGTGAATAATTTTCAAAGAGGATCTCCGCATTTTGATTATGGACGGATGCGGGGGATAAGGAAGCTAGTCCTAGATAATAAGATTTGTATTGGTTCTTGAAATATCATAACATTATCTAGTAAGCTAATGAAGGTGGTAGATACTATAATTCGGAGAAAGATTCATATTCTATGTTTACAAGAGACAAAATGGGTTGGAGAAAAAGCAAAGGAGATAGAGGATATAAGTTTTAAATTATGGTACTCAAGTAAAGAAAATGCTTGAAACGGAGTTGGTATTATCATAAATAAAGATTTAAAGGATAGTGTAGCAATGATATGGTGACCAAATCATGACATTGAAATTAGTGTTAGGAGAAAAGGTTTTGAATATAGTTTGTGTTTACGCACCCCAAGTAGAACTAGAAAATAGTATAAAGACAGCTTTTTGGGAAGAGTTAGATAAGGTGATTCAAAAGATTCCACAAAGTGAGATGATTTGTTTAGGAGGAGACTTAAATGGACATGTTGGTAAAGAGGCATTAGGATATCAAGGGATTCATGGAAACTATGGTTTTGAGGTTATAAATGAGGAAGGTAGGGAGATTTTAAATTTTGCTATGGCATTTGATCTCTTTATAGTCAATACAATCTTCAAAAAACGAGATGAACATTTAATTACTTATAAGAGTGGTTTATCACAAACACAAATTGATTATTTTATTTGTAAAAAAAAAGATAGATCTTGTTGTAAAGATTGTAAGGTAATTCCTAGAAAAAAGTTTAACCACCCAACATAAACTTTTAGTTATGGATTTACAAATAAAAAAATGGACAAAGAAGAAAAGATTGCATCGAGCTATTTGAACTAAATGGTGGAACCTCAAAAGCAAGAAAGAAGATATATTTAAACAGAAAGTCCGTCAAGGAGATGTTTGAAATTATGTTGGTACACCCTATGATATGTGGAACAATATGGCTATACATATTAGGAAAGTGGCAAAAGATGTGTTAGGGGTATCTAAGGGAGGTGTACCGGCACAAAAAGAAGCTTGGTGATAGAGTGAAGTAGTACAAAATAAAATCAAGGCAAAGAGGACAAGTTACAAATTACATTATGCTAAGAAAACTAGTGAAACTTTAGAGGCTTATAAAAAAGCAAAGAAGGAAGCGAAAAAGTCCGTGAGTGAAGTAAAAGCTAAAATTTGAGAGGACTTATATAAAAAACTCAACTCAAAAGAGGGTGAAAGATATATTTTTATGATAGCTAGAGCTAAAGATAAGAAAACTAAAGATCTTAATTATGTTAGATGCATCCACGACGAGGATGAAAAAATTCTAGTGACAAATGATGATATAAGAAATAGATGGAGAAACTATTTTTATAATTTTTTTAATGAAAATAAAGATGTTAGTATTAGCTTAGGAGAGTTAGCCAAATTAGAAATGTATATAAACTACAATTTCTAACGATGTATTCAAAAGAATGAAGTCAAAGAGACTCTTAAACATATGAAGGGTGGTAAATCGATACGACCAGATAATATTCCTATAGAAGTTTGGAAAATACTAGGAGAAATAGGAATCACTTGACTCACAAGACTATTTATTGAAAAATGAAAAACCCAAAAGATGCTCGAGGAATGGAAAGCAAGTACACTTATACCCATATATAAGAACAAGGGAGACATTCAAAATTGTGCGAATTATCGAGGTATCAAGTTAATGAGTCGTACTATGAAATTATGAGAAAGAATTATCGAACGTAGGTTAAGACAAGTATCGAGTACAATAGAGAACCAATTTGGATTCATGCCAGGCAGATATACTATTGAAGTGATTCACCTTTTTAGACGTCTTATGGAACATTTTAGAGCAAAAAAGAAAGACCTTCACATGATATTTATTGATCTAGAAAAAACTTATGATAGGGTACTGAGGGAGGTTCTTTGGAAAACTTTGAAAAAAAGAGGTATCCCATTAACATATATTAACCTTATAAGAGACATGTATGATGAGGCAAAAACATGTGTGAGGACTCATGAAGGAACGACAAACTTCTTTGAAGTTAATATTGGGTTACATCAAGGATCAACTTTAAATCCATACTTATTTATAATGGTGATGGATGAGTTAACAAAACATATTTAAGATGAAGTACCTTAGTGTATGTTATTTGGATATGACATTATATTAGTGGAGGAGTCTAAGGAAAAAGTTAATAGAAAATTGGAACTATGGAGAGAAACATTATAAAGCAAAGGTCTCCGACTTAGTAGAACAAAGACAGAATATATGGAATGAAAGTTTGATCATTTGGTTACCTCAGAGGCCATAGAAATTAAAATTGGCACACATTGCATCCCCCAAAAAAAGTTTTAAATACCTAGGGTCAATTTTTCAGAGTAATGAAAGAATTGATGGAGATGTTACACATAGAATTAATGCTAGTTGGTTAAAATGGAGAGGAGCATCAAGTATTCTTTGTGATAAGAAGATACCATTAAAGTTAAAAAGTAAATATTATAGAGCATGTTTTATGGTTATGAGTGATTGGGCAGTTAATCATCATGTACAAAAGATGTATGTGACAGAAATGAAAATGTTGAGATGGATGAGTGGTCATACAAGAAAAGACCGTATACATAATGAGGTTATTAGAAACAAATTAAGAGCGGCACCAATAGAGGATAAAATGAGAGAATATTGTTTAAGATGGTTTGGACATATAGAAAGAAGATCAAAAGAAGAACCTTTAAGGAGGTTAGAAAAACTAAATTTGAAAAGTATTAAAAGAGGTAGAGGACGACCACAAAAGTGTTGGAAAGAAACAATAAAGAATGATCTAGCTTATTGTGAGTTAACTGCTAACATGGCACACGATAAGGATCTGTGGAAACAAAGAATCCATGTAGCCGACCCCGTCTAGCATGGGAAAAGGCTTAGTTGTTGTTGTTGTTGTTGAATTCTACTACATAGTAACTCTCAAGTTAGCAAACTCCTAAACCACATCAGTTACTGTGCCAAGTGACGGAATGGTAGCCAGAAACATTAGTGTACGCACCCGAATTTTACACCTCTGTTCTGTTTTTCTCGAAGCTGTCAATCCGACATGACTATATTTCACTTACCACTTCCAGTGCTCAACTTTGCTAGATGGGAATATCTGAAGATTCAGCACCCAGTCGTAGCGGCTCTGCCTTAATTACCTTACTGTTGCAAGCAAATAGCAGTTCCTATATCTTATCCTTCATGTTATCCGTATCAAAATTTGAAAGAGGGAAAGTTGAGTGCAGAAACAGCAGTCAGCTTTGCGAAGGAATGCACATTCAGCGGATAGGAGAAACTTGGTACTTGTCAAAATTTGGGGAGACAAAATTCTATCTACAAAACCCCCCTCATTCAAGAAAGTGCCGAAACCTATCCTTTCCTTTCATTATTCAGCTGCTTCAGAGTCAAGTGTGAAGGAAAAAACCGTAGCCAATGGGAATAGTGAATGGTTGTAGGAGGTTCTCTGTCCTCCAACTATTGAAGAATCTCAATACCAACAGTCTCCAGGAGGATAACTCATGCATCAGCAGTATAACTCCATCAAGCACCATTCTGCATCTTTCATTAATTGCTTTGATGTAAATGGAAGGTGAACATGATCGAAATTTCAAATCATAATCAAAATGAGCTCCATCAAATTAAATGGACCAAGCCATGGCGATTCACTTCAGTCAATTTCTCCTTCTTCAACATCACCAGCTGTAGGAAGAGTGGCAGCAGTAGCACTAATATCAAGAATACCATCCTCCTCCTCATCATCATCATCCTTCCTATATAACCCAAGTTGCTCGAGAGGGTTACTTCCAACAAGTTGGAACCTTGCAGCCATATCATCTTCACAGTGATCAAGGCTTGTTTCATCAACAGAGCTTGGCAAATGATCTGACAATGGAGCTGATTGGAACATTTCGAGATCTTTGAAAAAATGGCAATTCTCACCAATATCAACGGTCTTCTCCATCTGCAAGATACATGGCATAAACAGATCAGGATCCCTTTTTTTAACTGTGAAGAAGTACCGCTTTTTTCAGTTAACACCAGGGTTACCTTCTGTAACATCAGGCGTGCAGCCTCACGCTCTAGCTCCCTCTTTTTCTTAAGTTCAGCAGCAGCAGCAGCAGCTTCAGCCTCTCTTTGAGCATCCTCTGCAGCTTTAGCTTCTGCTTCTATGCATGCCTTCTCTGGATTGAAAAATACAAAATAAAGAAGCTCATTTTAGTAGATAAAGAGAACAGATAACAGCGACCAGCTTGTCAATGTGATCGACAGATTTTTGTGTTTATGTTGGCTGTGTGATTCGAATATAGAAGTGAACATGAGCCAGCATACGAGGAAAAGATGATCCTCAATAGTTTTATTTTGGCATATCATTTTTGTCCTCTTGTAGATTCATACTGTTTTCCAGTTTGGTTCTCATTTCAACTCTGGTTCAGTCTTCTTTGTTTTTTCCTGCACCTGAGTTCCTACAGTTATAAAATGCATGTTTCTGCATCCTTTTTTTCCAGTCCTGCTACCTCTTGATATATACATATATACATATTTTATATTTATATGACTACCCTCTTACCTTCTTGTTGATACAGTAGACGTACTGTTGCACAAAGTTGTGCAATTTTAATTTCTTAAGAGGAACTATATCAGTATATCAGTGGGACTTAATGGGCACAGATCATTCAGATGGACTTCTTTCTATGTGCCAAACTATTGTGCTAGTCCTTCACAGTTTCAATCCTCAAGTGATCACCATGTGATTTAGGATTTTGAGGTAATGTAAATAGTTCCACATCAGTTTGGAACCACGATATAGCAACTCCCTGATCTGCTAAATGATGCCATCCGTGAGCGTTACGCCTATACTTGTGCTTGTGTGAGGTGTGCGGCACTCAGACTAAAGACACTTAAACTTTAATCTTTGAAGGGGAATTTGACCATCGGTTCCATGTCTACAGCTGTTGTCACTCGTTATGGTGATAGCATTAATTAACATGGTTTCACTTTGCAATGATGATGGTTCATTGGTTGTAATGTCTGCGATAACTCTGCCTTACTGATGCAGAAATTTTTATGTACACGCCTTATCAAGTAAAATTGCTACAAACAAAAGTTGTTTCTAGGTTGTGGAGCTATTAATGCATGGTACAGTATGATATGGTATGATATTTTATGGAACAGTTACGAAGTTGCATTATCAAAGCACTTAAAAGACTCCCAATCTTAAGTGGAATGCAGTGGAACTATTAAGGCCAGGCTTTCACGTCGGCTTTGCTTGTTAGGTCTGAAAGCTCATTTTTCTTTGGGTTTGTTTTATTAAGTAAAAGAGCTACTCACAAAACTTGGTTGGGGGTTGCACTCAGTTGAAGCTTGAGTTAGAAGCGCATGGAAAACTCCATGTTCTCATTTAGTAATTATCATGTACTATTGAGGATGGTGAGGAGCTCAAGCTAGTTGATTTTGACCCTTATTACCTTTCCATTATTAGTTTAGTGAAGTCTTATGCTCCCTAATTGACACTAGTTGTGTGATATGGAGATCTGGTGATAGGGATGGCAACGGGGCAGGTTTTTGCTCCACCCACACCCACCCCGCCCTAAAACTCCACTTCTACACCCCACCGCGTGGGTCTTATTCCCCAAGACCTGCACCCACACCAAAGTGTTTTACTATGACCCAGCCCCAGCCCCAGCCCACTTCAAGTTATAAAAATATTTTAAGAAAAAAACATTATATATATATATATATTACTTAAAATATTTTATATTATTAAACTGAAAGTTATTATATACACATAGTTTATATTATATAAAAATATATACATAAAATCATGTAAAATACATATAAACATATATTTTATATATGAACACTAATATATATACATATATATATATATACACACATATATATATACACACATATATATATATACATATATATATATACATATACATATACATATATATATACATATATACATATATATATATATACTCCGGGGCAGGGCGGGTCTACCACAAACCTGCACCCACCCCACCCCACCCCGCTGTGGGGCAGGTTTAAGGCTTGGAAACCCACCCCATATGGGGCATGTACAAATTGCCATCCCTATCGGGTGATAGTTGTGTTAGTGAATGCAATGGGTGTACCTTTGTATCACTTGCATTTATGATCTGGTTGTCTTCATTTGGGGAACAATTATCATCTGTACCTAGAATTTTGTTTAAAGGAGATCATTATATCTATTCCCAAACGATGATGCATATTGTCAAAGGGACATGTTACAGGATCTGAACGTGTAGTTTTCATTTATTAATAATTTTAAAACATATTACATATTCTTATGAGTCTTAAGAAAAATGATATCAAGAAAAATACAATCAGAAATAGAAAACTAAGAGACATCTAGCACCATTTAGGCTTCTTTGTGGTTAAAATTATTATAAAATCCAATAACTTTATTGACTGAAATACGAAAGATACTTACAGATTTTGGCTGATTGGAGGCAAAGAAGATGATTGACGGCTGCACACTTGCTGCCACACTTAATCCCACGATTTTACCCTAAAACCTATTTATACTTAATCTAACTTGAATGACAATAGTATCCCTAATCATTCTTAAATACTACTAAGTGAAAGATATTAAGAACACCCAGCTTGGATAACGCGTCTTTGAGTTGCCTGCTAGTAGTAGCTTTAGTCAAAAAATCAGCTCTCTGATTTACTGATTTAACATACTCCAATTTGAACTCTTGATGAGCTATCTTCTCTCTAATAAAATGGCAGTCGATTTCGATATATTTGGTTCTTTCAAGATATACGGGGTTGGAAGCCATATGAATTGTTGCACTGCTGTCATAATATAGTGATATAGGATGAATAGAATTAAATCCAAGTTCACTGATTAACGATGACTGCTGTCACAATATAGTGATATAGGATGAATAGAATTAAATCCAAGTTCACTGATTAACGATGACACCCATTTCCCTTCACACATTGCTTGAGCTATTACTCTGTATTCAACTTCAGTTGTAGATCTGGCAACAACAGTCTACTTTTTACTTCTCCATGACATAATATTTCTACCAAGTAAGGTAACATATCCTGTAGTCGATTTGCGATCATCTTGAGATCCAGCTCAGTCTACATCTGAATAAAGTTCAATAATAAGATGTTGATTTGATGATTTGGAATAAAGTAAGCCCATACCGGATGTTGATTTGAGATATTTTAGAATTCTATACACTGCATCCATATGATTCTTGGTAGAACAATGCATATATCTACTAACGATGCCAACTCAATAGGTGATATCCGGACGGGTAATAGTTAAGTATATAAGCTTGCCAACCAACTTTTGATATTTATGAATATCTCTGAATTCTTCACTATCACCACTAGACAATTTCTGATTTACTTCCATAGGAGTGTCACTTAGCTTACATTCTAGCATATGTGTTTCTTCAAAAAGATTCATCAAATATTTCTGCCGAGTTAAGAAATACTTCGGTTGGAATAGAGTACTTCTATGCTCAAAAAATAGTGAAGTCGACCCAAATCTTTAAGATCAAATAATCTGTGAAGATTCATTTTTAGCGTGGATATTTCTTCAAGGTCATCTCCTGTGACAATTATGTCATTAACATAAATGGTAAGAATAGATATTTTGGTTCCTTTCTTGAAGAAAATCGCATGATCATTGAGGCTTCTGCTGTATCCCAAATTGTAAATTGTTTTGCTGAATTTCTCAAACCAATCTCTTGGAGATTGTTTCAACCCATAAATTGTTTTATTTAGTTTGCACACTCTATTATCATACATTTTTATATTCATTCCTGGAGGTAGTTCCATGTAGACCTCTTCATTTAAGTCTCCTTGTAAGAAATCATTTTTTACATCTAGTTGTCATAGATCCCATCCAAAATTTGTTGTCATACAAAGAAGTATTCTTATTGAAGTAAGTTTAGTCACAGGTGCAAATATTTATGTATAATCAATGCCATATGACTGACTGTATCCTTTAGCAACTAATCTTGCTTTATATCTCTCAATGGTTCCATATGCCTTATATTTAATAGTAAATACCCATTTGCATCCTACAATATTTTTGTCAGGAGGTAGCTGAGCGATGGTCCATGTATCAAGAGCATTCAGTTCTTCTTCAATTGGAGCTTTCCATAAAGGACACTTGATTGCTTCATCGAACTTTAAAGGAATCTTATGCTTCTCAGCATTCATAACAAAGTTCTGATAATTCTTAGAGGTATTAGCGTATGAGACATAATCAGAAATCGGATAACATGCACAAGTACGCTTACCTTTGCGAATGACAATAGGCATTTCTAGGTCTTTTGTCACTTGTAATTGAGGATCTGAGTCAGGGGAAATCTCTTTGGTAATTTGATGTTGAATTGTCCTTTCCTAGGGATAAACGATTTTCCTTGATCCTCTCTTATACATCAAAATCTCTTTTGGTAGGTCTGATTCTTCTTCTTTATCATCTGCAATACTTTCTGCCTCACTAGGAATCAAAGGAAGGACATAAGGATAATTATGCTAAGATATAATTGGCTCTCCCTAGGAAGAATAATATGGAGTAGACTCAGTGAAGGTAACATCCATGGTTACATACAGTTTTTTAAGAAGAGGATCATAACATTTATAGCCCTTTTGAGAATTTTAATAACCCAAAAAAATACACTTGACAGATCTAGGATCAAGTTTGTTACGATTAGGCAAATGAATATGTACAAAACATGAGCAACCAAAGATTTGAAGGACTAGATGAAAAGGTTTTGAATTTTTATCAAGGCATTTCATTGGACTTTCTCCTTTGAGAGCACTACTAGGCATCCTATTAAAGTGACCAACAGTAAGAACAGCTTCTCCCCAATAACATTTAGGAACATTGTTTTGGAGTAATAAAATCCTAGCTACTTCTAGAATATGACGATTCTTTCTTTCACCTTTGTTTTATGAATTAAGAATTAGAACGAATTGATCGTAAAACTTAAATGAAAAATGCAAACAAAAAAAACTGGGGAAGTGAACTAGCACCAATTAGAAGCTTGACATGTGCAGCTGTGGTTTCACCTTTGAAGAAACCAGACATTTTTTGCTTGAGCCAGGATCTAAGGCCCTCATCAGCAAAAATGATCCCGTGACAATGAACTGGGGAAGTGAACTAGCACCAATTAGAGTTGCAAGCATGCTGTAGTCTTTTTTAAGTAATTTTCGTGTAAACAGCATGTTGGAACTGTTACGTACTACCTAAAGCTCAGAACAAGTTCATACATTTGTATCATGCGACCTAATACAAGGTACATTATATGACATAGATGTCATGAATCAACATTTACTTGGTACTATTTTCTTTGCAAATCTACAACTAATTAATTCAATACTCTAATCCAAGTAATGTCATTCATATTCATTGCTTATATATATCCCTTATTTTTTCAAGATATACTTGTAAAGATGCAAATACCTCTAATTTATTCAACATGTTACTTCTAACTAAGAGAATATTCCTGTTTAAAAGCAGCAAAATAAGTACATTTTTTAAACTATTATGTATAAATTGTTAACTCCAAATTTCTGTAGATTTCAGGATCATAGATATCTCTCATAAAGATGCTGTCACTTTCTTCTATAATCCTAGGTGAAAATCTTCCATACAATTTGGGAAGCTTGGGGTGCTGTGGCTTGTGATTTTGCTGCCATCATTTGACAGTCAGAGTATCTGATGGTTTTCGTGTATCTCAATAGTCATGATGTCAATGGAGAGAGAGAGAGAGAGAGAGAGAGAGAGAGAGAGAGAGATGACAAGCACCCCAAAGGAACAGAGGTATATCAAGCAAGAGAGATAGCAAGAGGTTCCCCGTTAATCCTATAACCATATCAAGCAACTTGGACACAACCCTGAAAGTAGTCTCGCCATAATGAAATGAGTTCGGTTCAAACACTAGTTATGATTAACAAATAGAGGTCCAACAGGATGCACCAAGGAACCTACAATTCCACCCGCTACCATATCTAGGCATCGATGCGAAAGGATCTGACTAGTTCAGTACTGGATTATATAGATAAATCTGAGTTGAACTCAAAACAGTCTTTCAGATTTACATAGTCTTACTTGGAAAAGCCAAACAAACAGTTTGTCCAGAATATGAAACATGAAATACTGAAATATCACAGAGTATACATATCTGAGAAGATGGTTGTATGTGGCAGTCGTCTGTGCAGCTGCCTGTGCTCTTTCTTTCTCATTAAACAAATCAGTCCAGTACAAAACGATAGGGTTTCCCCTTTAAATAATAGTGGTACACTGCTACAAATTACCTAAATGCCATTAATGAAACATATTTAAAGCTACCTTTAAAAACGTGAAATAATAAAGCAGAAAATGACTAGAAGTAAATAAACTACACTCTAACTATTGCTTGTTGCTTTATTTGCAGATCATGATTGATGAATCTTGATGTTGTCGACCTGTCTTTGGAGTACACTGCTTCAACACTCCCTCTCAAGTTGGGTGAAAGTTGGGTGATTTTTGTTGAGTGCTTTAGTAAGTATATCAGCGCATTGATTTTCTGACTTCACATGTTCCAACTGAAATTCCTTAGTTTTATGTTGTCTCGTATAAAGTGACAATCTATTTCAATATGTTTTGTTCTCTGAGCGCAAACACCTGGATAGCCGAAGCCGAAGTATGTGTGGCTACCTGATTATCACACCTTATAGCTCATCTTGCCCAACTCTCACACAATTTTAGTTCATTGCTTAATCAAAGTCAGCGCTACAATTAGCTAAACATGTTGCAAGTGCCATTCGGCATAGATACTGCCTCTCACAGCCGATACTTGCCACAACTACTTTGTTTCTTAGGTATGCCAGTAGATAATAGGTTTCCACCAGTGACATAGAACACACACTTGCTGTAGAACGTCTATCGAATGGAGAACCTCGCCCCACCGCATCTATGTATCCCAATAATCCGAGAATGTCCTTTATCCTCATACAATAGGCCATTTCTGTGGAATACCTTAGGTATATCTAAGAACTCTAATGGTCAACCCGATTGTGAATGTCCTTCACATGGTAGAGTCATTTTATAATTCGTTTAAGGATGCTCATAGTAAAGGATGATATCTTTAGGATTAGGGTAATAGTCTAGTAATTTAATCATACACAATCTTAACCTCAAGGAGCCTACTTGTAGCCGAGATCGTAGGAGTATGGGTAATCATGCACTCTATGATTTGGACCGAGTTTACAGTTTACTCCTTCATCCTTTGTCAAATCTATTGGCCTAGAATGGTGTAGCACGTATGCTTCACATTATCTCGAGAATGTCAAACTGCAGTACTCCTCTGTAATCTTGGCACGTATATTTCGCATTAGATTGTTTGCCACTTGATTTCCGAGGCGAAGAAGTTCAACCTCACCCCGTCATAGATCATTTCAATTCCTAAAGTGATCAAATAGATGTTGTTTTAACTTCACAACTCCTTACTTGAAAGTCATCTCCAATGATAACACAAATATAATATCATCGACATAAATTTGAATCAGAAGTATATCATGGAAGTATGCAAGAGGAAAGAGTGATGGATAGAAAATCAGGATCGGCCTCACAGATGAACCTTTTACCAAAATACTGATATAACAAGATCGAATCTACTCAAACTAAGCTCTAGGAGCTTGTTTCAAGCCATACAAGGATTTCTTTAATCATGAAACGATAGCACTGCCGTATGTCTTTCCTCGGGTATTCAACAAACCCTAAGCAGTAAGTTGCTCCATGTACACTTCTTCTTGAGATGGATTTAAGAAAAGGCATTCTTGCAATATCAAATTGTTGATAAAGTGGCTAACGAAGAGATGCATCGCCATAAAGACAAGCAATACTCGAATTCTAATTGCTTCCTAATTTAGCTACCTGGAGCAGAATGTCTCACCATAATCAAGGCCCATAGGCTTGGAAAGTGATATATCATTTTGCAACAAGATCGAGCTTTCAATCATCATCAACTTTATCGTGTCCCACCTAACCGTGTAACCACCGACAACCTACGTAGATTTTAAGTGTGGCAATGGAACAAGTTCCCAAGTACCATCGCATGAATGCGTACATCTCTTCAACATTGTTTCGGGCACCGCTTGGATGGGAAAGGAGCCACTAAGAGCTTTGGTATAGTCACAAAAGACAAAGAAGAGATAAAAGCATAACGGGAAGAAGACAAGCGATGATAACTCAAAAATTATAAATAGGATTATGACTAGCAGAACTAGCACCTTTTCTAGCAACGGGAGACCTGGAGATAACATCCTGAGTGTGGATTCAAGAGGGCTCACCACCGGTTCGGGTTGTGAATCATCAGGATTGATATGGACCGTAAATATATTTTGCTCCCCCTTTTTATATACTTGCATCTCTTTTTCTTCATAGTGTTGATCATTAGCTGCAATTGGACCATCTTCATCTGCTTCATCACTAGTACTGATAGCCGGAAGGTCAGGTTCATCAATGGGAATGTTTGACAAATCGGTGGAGTTTTTAAAGTATGAAGTGTTCTCAAAGAAAGGAACATCCATAGAAATGTATTTTCTATGAGAATTGGTATCATAACAAACATATCCCTTTTTCTCACAGGAATATCCAATAAAGATGCATTTAACCGCTCTTGGATCAAGTTTATCTCGGAACTAGCTATGTATATGTACAGAAAAACACACCCGAATACCCTGGGGGTAAGATGAAATGGATTTATGTCGGGCTTAAGCATATTAAATGGAGATTGTCCACCAAGAACCACAGAAGGAAGTCTGTTCATGAGGTATACAGCTGTAAGTATTGCTTCAGGCCAAAAAAATTTAGGGACATTATGTTCTAAGAGGAGAGTACAATCAATTTCCAAAATGTGCCTATTCTTTCTTTCAGCTACTCCATTTTGCTGTGGAGTGTACACACATGATGTCTGATGTAAAATACCATGATTTTGAAGATATGATTCTATAATGAAATTACAAAATTCACCACCATTGTCAGATCTGAGAGTTTTGACAGTATACCCAAACTGAGTCTTAATTAAACTGTGAACCATAGGAAAAATAGATGATATTTCCGATTTTGATTTCATAAGATAAACAAAAGTGAGTCTGGAGTAATAATCAATAAATGTAACAAAATATTTAAAGTTTCTCAATGAAGGACTAGAACATGGACCCCATTCATCAGAATGAATTAACTCAAATGGAACTGAAGACTTGGACTCAAAGAGACTCTATGATGTTTAGCCCTCTAACATACATCACACTGAATAATAAAATCTCTTGGGATTATGAATGAAACAAACTTATTAAGTTTTGACACAGGTAAATATCATAAACGACTGTGCCAAAGTCTTATTTCTTCTTCTACATGAGTAACAGCTAATGCTCTTCTCTGTCTGGTAGTCTATGGACTAGGGAGTATATATAGCCCATTCTTTAATTCACCACGTCCAAAGGTTTTTCCCGTCCTCAGATCCTGAAAAACACAGCCAGATGAAGAAAATGTAATTGAGCAATTCATATCTCGAACTAGTGAACTGACAGAGTGTAAATTTACTGGAAACTTTGGAATGTAAATAATTGAATTAAGTTTAAAAAAAATGCCATTCCTTCCATCGAAATTAGAGAGCCATCAGCAACCTTTACATACTGAGGTGTTGAAGTAACTTTATAGTCTTTGAAGTGTGATTTATCTCCCACCATATGATCAGTGGCCCCTGAGTCAATTATCCAGTAATCAGAATATATGGAATTTTTTCTAGAGAAGTTACCACTAATACCGTACGATGTAGGTTGACTCGTTTCAATTTTTGGTGAAGAAGTTGAAGGTGTATCACGAAGACGTATCTTTATTTCTGCAAGCTATCTTTTTAATTCTGCCATTTCATCTGAAGGACTGGGTTGTTCTTTCTCTTTCTCAGATGTAGCTGCTATATGACTTCCATAATTCTTGAATTCAATAGGTCTCCCAATAATCTTCCAGCAATGATCTCGTGTATGTCTTCGTTTTCCACAATGAGAACATTGTGGTTTGTTTCTATCTTCATAATTCTGAGCTCTGCCTCTTCCGCGGCCTCTAACAGAATCTCTACCTCGTTGATAGTTCATATTTCCTCTACTCGTAAATGTTGATTTCTCTGTTTGACTCGGTTCTCCTTTCTCTAGGTTTCTTCGATCTTCTTCTCGCAATAAGAGTGAATAGACTGTTCCCAAAGATGGCAAATCTTCTTTGCTAAGAATATTCAGTTTGTTTCTTCTCCTTTCTCTTGAATACCATTTGTACTAGGATTGGGAGTTTCTGCAGAATGAGCTGAGTAGTTTTGATTTCTGAAAACATAAGGTCTCCCATTTAATTCCCAACAATTTTCTCTAAAATGCCTTAATTTTCCAAAATAAGAGCATACAAGTTTATCCTTATCATCAGAATTAAATCTACAAGGTCCAAGTCCTCTAGTTTGTTGTCCACCTCTTCCACGATAATAAGTGTTGTCTCTTCGTATTTGAAGTGCATGTTGATCTGTAACTGAAATATTGTCTCTCTCAAGGTTTCTACCTAGCTATAGCACGCTATAGCGTTTTAGCGGATTTCAAACCGCTATAGCGGGTAGCCCTTAGCGGGCGACCCGCCAAAGCGCTATTAGCACCGCAAACAGTGCTATAGCGGGCCGCTATAGCGGTCCGCTATGGCGCTGTAAGCGGACGCATTCAATTCTGTAGATTAGGCCGACCCAAATGATATAAAGTCCCCCTGCGTCTCTCCAACCCTCGTTCGTCCGACTCCCTGCGCCTCTCCAACCCTCGTTCGTCCCCTGACTCCCTGTGCCTCTCGGTGGCCGCTCCTGCTTGTCGCCGCCACCGTCTCCAGGTGCGCCTCCCCCTCTCCATCCTCACCGGGCCGCTCCCGCATGTCGCCACCGCCGCCTCTAGGTACGCCTCTCCAAGCCTCATTCGTCCCTGACTCCCTGCGCCTCTCGGTGGCCACTCCTGCCTGTCGCTGCCACCGTCTCCAGGTGCACCTCCCCTCTCCATCCTCATCGAGTCGCTCCCGCCTGTCGCCACCGCCGCCTCCAGGTACGCCTCTCCATCTCTCGGTCGTCCCTGACTCCGTGCGCCTGTTGCAATATTGTGTATCAGTATCACTGCCTTCACATTCTGAGTGTGAAATTCGTTGAAGAAACTCCCTGAGCTTTGCATCTCACCTGAACTAGACTTTCGAGCAGCTTGTGGCTTGCCTGTTAGTCAAGAATATTTCCCTCAATAAGAAGGATAAATAAATCTGTGAATATAATGTTTTGGCTGATCAGAAGAACAAAAATAAATAGCCCAAATAGCGTAACTGCTTGGCTGATCAGAGGAACAAAAATAAACAACCCAAACAGCGTTACTTATTTAATGTTATATTTCTTTTATAAGGTTGGACAACTCAAGCTGAGTCGTTATTCTTATTTTTTGTAGTGAGTATGGAATCTAATCAAGCATACAGCTATAGACCCACAGCTTCGAAGGATCTAGGATGGAATTGGGGTTTGACAAAATGGATGACGGATAATATGTCAGTATTTTGTACATTATATGGTTATATTTCTACCAGTGGAATAACAAGGTACAATGACCATTTAATGGGAAGAAGCAGAAATGTGGCAGCTTGCAAGAATGCAACTGAAGAAATAAAGAAAACAATTTATGATTATGTGCACAGTACATCTAAGAAGAAGGCTGAAAAGATTTCATTTCCATATAAGGGGAACTTTCTAGTATGGAAGGTAACATAGTGACAAGCACCCAATGTTCATCGTCTTCATCGTTATTTGGCTCACGACCACCGCTTTCGAAGGGACTCATGGATTCATTTGTGCGTTCATCGCCAGACTCACTACGACAAGCTACATTGGAAAATTGATATAAGAAAGAAGAAAGAGAACGAGTATGCATATCCATTAGCAGGTGGATGTATCAAAATGGAATCCCTTTTAATGTTGTGAGATCCCCTAGATTTCAAGCAATGGTAAATGATATAGGGTAGTTTTGATCTGAAATGAAGGCTCCATCATACCATGAAGTAAGGGAAACATTCATGGAGAAGGAAGTGGAAAGAGTAAGAGAGTTTACAAATAAATTTAGAAAGCATTGGGCTACTTATGGATGTTCTATCATGTAAGATGGATGGACAGATAGAAAACAAAGAACACTAATAAATTTTTTAGTGCATTGTCCTCAAGGTACAGTTTTTCTTAAGTCCATTGATGCATCCCATGAAGTAAAGGATGCAAATAAATTGTATACATTATTAAAAGAAGTAATCTTAGAGGTTGGAGAGAAGAATGTTGTGCAGGTGGTTACAGATAATGCAGCAAATTATGTTGCAGCTAGTAGAATGTTGATCGCTGAATTTAATCATTTGTTTTGAACACCATGTGTTGCACACTGTATAGATTTGATGCTTGAAGATATTGGGGAGACAAAAAGATTAAAAGGCATCTTCAGCAGGGCAAAGAAGCTAATATATTTATGTATGCTCATGATCAGATATTGCATATGATGAGACATTTTACAAGAGAAAAAGACATACATAGACCGGCTGTTACCCGTTTTGCTACTAGATTCTTAACTCTTGACAGCTTATGGCAGTCAAAATAAGCTCTAAAATCGATGGTTATTTCTGAACAATGGGAGAAATGCCCTTTATCAGACAGTATTGAAGGAAAGCAATCTAAGGCAATAATTTTGCAACTTAGATTTTGAAAGAGCATTAGTTTTTCACTTAGAGCAATGGGTCATTTGGTAGATGTTTTACGTATGGTCGACAGTGATGAGAAACCAGCCATGGGCTACATCTATGAGAAGATGAATCGTGCAAAGGAACAAATAAAAGAGCGTAAATATTTCAATTTTATGTGTTATTTGTTAATCTTTACTTATTAATCTTATAAATTAATAACATTTAACTTCTTGTTTTATAGGTTAATATGAAAAACAAAGAAGAGCAGTATGCTTTTATTTGGGAGATCATAAACAAAAGATGGGATAGGCAAATGCATAAGCCATTACATGTTGCTGCATTATATCTGAATCCAAGGTTGTATTATGATTATGATGGGATAAAATCTAATGTTGAGATTAAAGGTGGTTTGTTGCAAGTTATAGCTATACTTGTACGATGTAAGGAAGAACAACAACAAGTGACTCATAAGCTTATAAGTTATCGAAGTGCACCAAGTTGTTTTGGACTAGAATTAACTATAAGTTCGAGGAAAACATGTGCACCAGGTAATTAATTGAAGCAACTTTGCTTTCTTAATTATTTCATTATTAAGATATTATTTAAGGTTTTTTAATATGATTAATTTATTGTTTACACATGATTTTTTACTTTTTGTAATAGCTGAATGGTGGATGACCGTTGGTTATCGATGCCCTGAATTGCAAAGTTTTGCTATATGGGTTTTGAGCCTTACTTATAGTGCTACCCCATGTGAGCGCAACTGGAGTACCTTTGAAATGGTAAGAAATTAAGAATTATGCTTTTTATTTACATTATAAATAAATGAAAGTTCTTTTATTGAGTTAACAACTTACCTAAATTCTTTCTCTTATCGTAGATTCATACAAAAAAAAGGAATAGATTATTGCATCAAAAGCTTAACAATTTAGCTTTTGCGCAATATAACGAAAAGCTCAGAAGAAGGTACGAAGAGAGAAAATCTAATAGAGCAAATTTTGACCCCATCATGTTGGCATCGATTGAAGATCACGATGAATATCCTACTAATGATGAGTTCGTTGGTGACGATGATTCCCTTACTTGGTGAAATATCGATATGGCATCTGAAGCATCAAGAGCGGGTGCGACTGCTGTTTATACAAGGTCGAGAACACGAAAGCGACAAAGAAGGCAAAGCAAAAGGGATGGATAAGATGCCTATGGAAGATGAAGAAGAATTTAATTTTGAAAAAACAGATGAAGAGGAAGAGGAAATAGAAGAATACGGATCTTTTTCTGAAAATGAGTGAACATGACCTAAACAATTAAGTGTGATTATAAATTTGTAATTGAATTTTGATGGATGTTATGTACTTTTTGAATTCGCTTATTGGCCTTTATGTACTTTTGATGGATGCATAACATTATGTTCAATCTTTAAAGATACTTTCTAAGGCTACCTTCCCTGCTTTATTGCAAATCGTTGTTCAATGAAATTGTCATTGTCTTTGATTAGTGGGTAAGTATGATCAAAGGAATGTAATATGTTATATGTAGTTATCGTGTTGTTTATAAATTGATGACACATTCGTTATCTTGTGATGTAGGTGATCATCGAGTGGACATGGTTAATATAAAGTTTAGACATTAAAGAAAAAAGAAAGGCAAAAGAAGATCATGAACTCCTATCACCAACATGTTCAACAGTTCAAACTTCAAATAATGAGATATTAAGGCAATAGCACTTGGATGGACATATCAAAGGCACACGAGATTTCTAAATGTTCCTGAATTTGTTGGATACACTGATACGGTGCATTCCATATGCTATCCAGCAAATTCAAGAACATTAGAGAATCTCGTGTGCCTTTAATATGTTCACCAAAGTGATGTTCATCAAAGTGTTATTGCCTTAATATCTCATTATTTGAAGATTTACCTATTGAACATGTTGGTGATAGGAGTTTCTGATCTTTTGCCTTTCTTTTCTGCTTTAATGTCTGAACTTTCATGCAGTTTGGCTGGAGATGAGGCATACTACAAATAATATGGGCTAAAAGCTATGTGACATTCCTCCTTTACTACTTTTTCCTATTCATTAGTGAGTGTTTTGCTCGTTCATTTATTAAAGAACTGGTTATGTTTCTAGATATTTCTTAGAAGTTAGAAAACTTATTATATATATATATATATAATTTTTTAATCATAAATAAAAGTGTACCGCTATATGAGGGTCAACCGCTAACAACCCGCTAACCGATATTGACAACATAGGTTTCTGCGATCTTCTCTGATTAATAAAGAATATACTGTGCCAAGTGAAGGTAGTTCTTCTCTGCCCAAGATATTGAGTTTTATTGATTCAAACTCTGAGTTTACACCCCATAGTAAGTCAAATACTTTCTTTTTTTCAATTTCAGTATTTCTTTCAATGTAACAAGAAGAGCACTTTATATTAGTAAAGTAAAGAAGTTCATCCCAAAGTCCTAAATCTGCATAGTACTCACTGATAGACCGTGTGCCTTGTTTACATTTTTTGATCTTTTACAGTATCTCGTATTCCTTTGCAACATTTTTCTTTCTGAAATACGCTTTCGAGACTGCACACCAAATTTCATGAGCAAATTCAAGAAACATAAAGATTTTTGCAATTGATGGCATCATTGACTGTAGCAACCAAGATTATATTAAAGCATCTTCTCTTCTCCGGGTAGTATAGTATGTATCATGAGGCTCTGGGATTGGCATTTGACCCATTAGGTGTGCCCATCTCCCCCTTGCTATAATAGCCAGTTCTACAGATCTAGACCATTCCAAATAATTTCTGCCATCTAACTTAGTAGTTGTGATCTGAAAATTTTCTGTTTTTTCCAATGAAAAAGATTGTTCACCTGTGTGGAAGGAATTGTCAATCCCTTTACCTTTGCCAACCATTGATCAAGAAATATAATAAAGCTTATCTGGTATGCCTTCAATAATCTGATTTGTTCAATCAACCGAATTTTAAAAAATGCGAATAGGGCTTCGTTTCTCTCCCTAGAGAAACCTTAGAATTAGGTTTCCTTTACTGAATTTCAATCAAAGCAAGATCTCCCTTTTGAAAGGTGAATAGATCTCTATTTCTGAATCGGCAATGATATCTATGATGGCAAGTTAGATCTCCAAGCACTTATGATTTAAATGAACCAGTCACAAGTAGGATTTGACAGTCACGATTTAAATCAGTCAGGCCATCACGATTTCAGTCAATCTGCAAGCAGTTCACTAGAAGCCACAAAACATAAAGATAAGACACGATGAAAATATCTTATCAAAGCAGCCAATCTGCACGATCACGATCTCTTATTTTTATCAAATCTGCACGATCACGATACCATCCAATCTCATTTTCATCCACAAGCACTTCTATTTTCCTTCAAGCATAAATATAACTCGAGGCACTGATTTTCCTTTTTCAAAAAATTGATTTAAATGTCGTATAGGCTCTGATACCATATTATAAAATTCAATAACTTTATTGACTGAAATACAAAAGATACTTACAGATTTTGGCAGATTGGAGGCATTCCTCCAATCTGCCCCAAAAAAGATGATAGACGGTTGCACACTTGCTGCCACACTTAATCCCACGATTTTACCCTAAAACCTATTTATACTTAATCTAACTTGAATGACAATAGTACCCCATCATTCTTAAATACTACTAAGTGGACCGAATCTACACTAGACCCATAAAGACCCATAACAAGTCCCATTCTGTATTAACTTGTCTAACAAAAATGATAGGTTGATGCTTCAACAATCCAAAAATGCTCAGTCATTGTAATATTTGGAAGTATTTATGACCTTGTAGTTTCCAGGAGAGTGAAGATAGAATTAACTCAGTAGCCAAAAAGGAGAAAAAGATTAAAGAGAAGGAAGTATAAAAGAAGAGGATGGAGAGGAGTTGGAACATGTTAACAATAATTCCAGCTTTTACCATGAACACTATTCAAATTTTTTCCATGTCACAAAGACAACAACCACCAAGAATTTCCCACATTAGGTTGGGTTGGCTATATGGATTCTTTCATGACAGCTTGCCATTTTAGTAGTTATCTTAAGAAAACCCATATGTTTCTTTTCAACACTTCTATGGTTTTCTTCTCTTTTAAAGCATCCACTGTCTAGTTTCTCCTACCTTAGTAGAGAATCCTTTAGTTGCCTCTCCACGTGTGCAAACCATCATAAACATGTCTTTTCATCTTATCATCTATAAATGCTACCCCAACTTTTCTCCAATAACCTTGTTAATGACATGGCCTTTTTTTGTGTGGCCACACATCCACTCAACATTTTCATTTATGCTGCAGATATATTTGTACATGATGATTGATTGCCCATCCACTCAACACCATGTAACACTGCTACTCTAGCTACTATATGATATTTGCCTTTCAACCTTAGTACTATCTTCTTATCACACCAAACCTTATCTATTTTAGCCAACTTGTGTTTGTGCTGATTTTATGTATAAAATCTCCACCAATTTTTTCATCACTTTAAAATGCTGACCCCAAGTAATTAAAATCATCCTTTTGAATGATGCAATTCTTATCAATTTTAATTCTTGTATCATCTGTTTCAACTTCATTCTATTAATTCTACAACCATTTGTTCCCAATGTTTATTTTCATAACTCAAGTTTCTTCTTAACTCCGACACATACACCGATACAATTAATCTGCAAATAATATACACCATGGTATATTCATCTTAAATACACTTCGTTAACTCATCTATCACCAACGTGAAAAGGTATGGACTTAGTGTTGACCTTTGATGTAATACAATATTAACTTCAAATAAATCATAAATCATTTCATAAGTCCTAATGCATGTTTTTGCACCATCTCATATGTGCTTTATAAGTTTGAAGTCCAACAAGGGGTTACTTTTTTCCGCTAAAACTCCTCAAAGAACATCTTTTGGTACTTTGTCATAAGACTTCTCTAAATTAATGAAATCATGTGCAATTTTCTTCTTAGCTCTAAAGTCTTCCATCAAATGTCTCAACAAGTGAATAGCCTTAGTAGTAGATCTCCTTACCATGAATCAGAATTAGTTTTTTTGTTGTAATAGATACCTGCCTTTGACCTTCTCTCAATAATAGTTTCATTGTATAACTAGTTAACTTTCCAATAACTCTTTCCCATGGTTTCATCATATAACTCATTTACTTTATGTCTCGATAATTTATAAAACTTTGAATATCTCATTTGTTCTTCTAAATGGGTGTCATTATACTCTTACTCTATTCCTTGAGCATCTTCCTGTCCATCCAAATAATATTAAAAAAACTTGGAAGCCAACTCATACTGGACTCCGCTAAAACTTTCCATACTTCAATAAGAATATCATCTAGTTACCATATTTCAAAAGTTTAAGCGCCTCTTTTACGTCCTTTAAATGGGTTGATTCAAATCATATACATGCTCCTCAGATGTTTTAGCTCTCTCTCATTAAAAACTTACAAAAAATAATTCTTCCATTTGTTCAAATCACCTTTATCGATTTTTCAATTAATATCCCAAGGTTTCATGTACCAATACAAATCTTATTATCAAAGACTACCTCTCCACACACACATTCATCCACGCTAAAAATGCAGAAACCCTCTCTAAACTTGGTTCACTATATCCAGTGTCAATGAAGTGGACTAACTTCTTTACCAACACCTTTCCATAATGTGGAAATCCTACCCGTAGTTGGTGCATTATATCGATGCAAAGACATTCTGGGCATGATTTCTTTAGTTGTGGAGTTGAGGGTTTCACGTGATTTTTTCAAAAAGGCCATATTACCTAGATATAATGTTGTGAAATGGAGGAGTCATGTTACCGATTTTAGAGGGACACAAGTGGAGGAAGAAAGAAATATAGTGAACAATTTAACCAAGGATACCTCCACCAATTCACAATGCATTCCAGATTCCTTACTGCATGTCTTATAAGATCATCATTCCTAATATTTTGTTATAAGCAAAATAAGCATGTCCACTCATCTACAATAGAGAGGTACAAAAATGTATTGTACCCTATCGTGCAATAAAGCAGAAAATGCACTGACATTTCTATTAGTACAATACAGGTACCTGGATCATAACAATCCAAATACCGATATATGATATTGTGTCGTACAATAAAATATTTACAGCACCGTCATTTATACAAACATAGGAACCCAGCTGATCTTTTAATAAGAATAAGATGAAAATGGGTCAAATCTAGATATGGTTTTGCCAATTGGCTTGTCTAAACCCTCAAAGGCAGTTCCTCCAAATACGAGTCAGGAGAAAATGGAAAGTCTCCTATTCACAATCCCATCCGTATTAGGCCTTTCATGATTCATATTACTGTTGTCAATATATCATTTATATATATTTTATACAAGAAACAATCAAGATCCAACTAAAACCCAGAAATTTGTTAGGAAAGAGGCCAAACATTGGTTATCACTATAACTAGGGTTCAAGTTCTTTTTTCAAACCAATATCCTCTTCTTCACAACAAAGTCTTTCAGATGATAAAAAACAGTAAAACCAGTAAATTCTTTGGTAGATTCAGTCCAAAGCAGTGTTGTTTGGCGCGTATCGTATCGCGTATCGCTGGGCTCCACTATACGACGTATCATATCGTATCGTACTTTAATATTAAAAAATTATAAAATTATTTAAAAAATCAAAAAAATTAGTAAAAAACTAAAAAAATCTGGTAATTGCTTTAAATTCATATAATACAAAGTTTAGTACAGATTGAGCATTCAACATTGAACAATTGCATCCAAATTTACATACTTTGAAGCAAAAAAAGAAATACATTTACATTTTACATATTGTAAATTTGTATCAGCCTATCAGGATCATTAACTAAATAATCTTCATCTTCTTCTTGATGAAGATTCAAAGTTTCTCATCTTCTGCTTCAAAATCAAAATCTTCATCTCCTTCATGATGTTGTTGCACTCCTTTCAAATTAATCCATGCAATGTCTTCTTCGGTGAGGAGTGCATTTTCTTCGTTATCTTCCATAATCCACTCATCTAATATATCAAAATTAACAAACTGCTATCTTTGTACATGTAGTTGTCATATTTGTTAATTTTCATATGTGAGCAAAACGATGAGCTCCATTTCTTTGATTATTGAGTTAAGTCTGACACCTCAGTGATGTGATATTGTTACTTGATGATATCCCCTTTTTCTCTTACTGGAGACTAGCTTTTTAACTAATGCTTGAGTTCCATTTCTCTCTTCACAGACTGAGTTAAGCCTCACATACGTTGATCATGTTCAACTCAATGGAAGTCATGTAAGGTGAACCCTAAAATAGTGAAGTTGTGAAATGCCCACTCAATGAACCGAAACAACCAAATTGTTGTTTGCGATTTCATAAAATTAGAAACTTGTAGCAGAAATATACCTAAAAGTTGGCAACAGAAAGGGGGAAATGATTTTGTCACAATTTTTATTTATTCATAAATTATTCTTATTCAATAAATGAAATTATAAACTCAAATTTACATGTTACAGTTACATACACAACTTGCAATCCCAAACAAACATATCGGAGGATGCCTTGGAGGGAAGTGAAGAGAGGCGAAGAGAGGCCAATAACATGCAAAAAAATTTGAAAAAAAATTGAAAAAAAAAATTGGGCGTATCGCCTGTATCGTACGATACGGAACCGTATCGATAACCTGTATCATACGATACGGAATCGTATCATACGATACAATGCGATAACCTGTATCATACGATACAGGTTACCGTATCGATATGATACATATCACACGATAAGGTACGATACGGATAACACTGGTCTAGAGTTTTAAATGGCTAAAGCCTTCATGCACAATGTTTTGTTATTATCAGTACTGAATGTTTTACTTATCCCTTCATTGATTCATCCCTTATGAATCAAATTGATTTTTGAAGTTCTAACCAGTGTTATATGTATCGCGTTAAAGAAAAGTTATTAGATTGTATCATGTAATACAACTCGTATAGCACGATACTGTTGAAGAATATGTTTATCTAGTGTCTTTGTGTTAGTTTTATGTTTCTAGGTATTATTGTACTCGATACATATCACACGATAAGGTACGATACGGATAACACTGGTCCAGAGTTTTAAATGGCTAAAGCCTTCATACACAATGTTCTGTTATTATCAGTACTGAATGTTTTACTTATCCCTTCATTGATTCATCCCTTATGAATCAAATTGATTTTTGAAGTTCTAACCAGTGTTATATGTATCGCGTTAAAGAAAAGTTATTAGATTGTATCATGTGATACAACTCGTATCGCACGATACTGTTGAAGAATATGTTTATCTAGTGTCTTTGTGTTAGTTTTATGTTTCTAGGTATTATTGTACTAGCCCGAAACTGTAGGGGCATTTTGGTAATTTTCTATACTAGGGGTATTTTGGTCATTTTACGTTTTACAACTCCTTATATAAGGGCTGATAAGTTGTATTAGGGTTTAAGAGTCTGCGATTAAGAAAGAGAGAAAAAGAGGGGGGCCTCCATTCGAGGTCTGCCCCCTCCTACGATCTCCACATTTCCTCTTCAATATTTGTTTATGTGTGTGATTTTAATCTCCGTTCCGCATTCACGTTTTCAACATGGTATCAGAGCCTTCAATCGTCGTGAACAGAAAAAAAAAGGAGCGAGAAAGCTTTGTGGGAGGATGAAGTCGAATGATGTGGAAAGAGATCAACCATTGATGGGAATCTCTGTGTTGATAGGATTGAAGGCGATCATCTGGTTGGTCGCCTTCCTAGCAAGTTCTGTTCCATATTGGTTGATTCTGAGGAGAACAGGTTGGCTTCTCTACCAGAAAATCTGGACTTCATGATCTTTAACCATCGGGGCAAAGTGTTCCCTTCGGTGTTGAAACTCACTTCTCGACTCTTGATCTGCACCTCCCGGCAACTATGTGCTTCTGAGGACGAGAAGACCCGTCTCGACAGATCCAACCACCCTCCTCCTTTCGTTCCCTTCGTATTCCTAGAGTATTTTCTTGTGCGTTTGTAGAAGGAGAAAGAGGAAAGGATGGGTTTTAGTTTCAGCAAGAAGAGGGCTCAGAATAAGCCTGTGTACATCCATTGCGCATTTGCTCTTTCCATCTAGCACCAGTTATTCGTGGTACCTCAACTACTTTCAAAATGGAGATTGTGATGGTATGACAGAACATGGAGACATGCACTGAATATCAAGTAAAATATTCTATGTTCTAGCATATGATGATCCTGGCACCCTGAACATCAATAGCCAGCATTTTAGAAGTACCAGCCTGAACATTTATGTGGGTTTTGCAGAACCCTTGTTACAGTAGTGACGATTGAGAATGACTTAGTGGTTCTCACCCAAGAAGTGTTTAATAGTTGGTGTTGTT
This sequence comes from Brasenia schreberi, assembly GCA_036023115.1. Taxonomy (NCBI): domain Eukaryota; kingdom Viridiplantae; phylum Streptophyta; class Magnoliopsida; order Nymphaeales; family Cabombaceae; genus Brasenia; species Brasenia schreberi. Next base: position 14,838,333 of record JAYKKT010000091.1, on the reverse strand, counting down.
TCAACTAGTGTATTTTCTATGTGGTTGATAGTGACGTAGAACCTGATTCAATCACTTTATCTTCTGTCCTAACCTGCTTCGAATATGTGGACAGCAAAGGCCTTAAGATGGTAAAGAGTGCAGCCCCTTAGATGATAATCGTGGTGTCTCTGCGGTACATCAAATGTTTGACGAAATGTCCAAGAAGAGCTGGGTTACCTGCACATCAAGTGTTCGATGAAATGTCAAAGAGAAATATTCAACTGCACATCAAGTGTTCGATGAAATGCCTAAGAGAGATGTTTATCTATATATTAAGTGTTCGTTGAAATGCTCAAGGAGATATATTTACCTATAGATCAAGTGTTTGAAGAAATGTGTAAGAGAGATGAAAATTCAGGAAAAGAGTAAAGAAGAGATTAGTACGTGATGATTGTCTCCATTTGAAAAACAACATGAAGAAAGTTTATAGAGAAGAGATATATGCTAAAGATTGCAGTTATGAGGACTTCAAAAATGTTGTTATTCATAGCTAGTGAGGTTGCAGGAATTTATTGTTATGAAAGCTTCTTGAAAGAAAAAAAAAGGTTGATAAAAGTTTGTTGCAGCCATAGATGATGCTTGAGATGACAGCCAGGATGACTGCTTTGATGTTGTGACAGCCAGGATGGCTGCTTTATTGTTGTGACAGCCAGGATGGCTGCTTTGATGTTGTGACAGCCAGGATGGCTGCTTTATTGTTGTGACAGCCAGGATGGCTGCTTTTATGTTGTGACAGTCAGGATGGCTGCCTTGATGTTGTGACAGTCAGGATGACTGCTTTATTGATGTGACAGTCAGAATGGCTGCTTTGATGATTGTGACAGCCAGGATGGCTGCTTTATTGATGTGACAGCGAAGATGGCTGCTTTGATGTTGTGACAGCTAGGATGACTGCTTTGTTGATGTGACAGCTAGGATGGTTGCTTTGTTATTGTTACAGCCAAGAAGGCTGAGTTGATGTTGCAGCCAAAGATACTGCTTGAGATGATTAGCCAGGAAGGCTAAGTTTATATTGCAGCCAGAGATGCCGCTTGATATGATCAGCTAGGAAGGCTGAGTTGAAGATATTGCAGCCAAAAAAACTGTTGAATATTAAACCAGTGATGAAGACAAATGAAGAACGTTGAAAGCATATATGAAGATTTTTTGGCAAGTTTGGAGTTCGAAGTATCTCACTCCCAACTTGAGGGGGTGTGTTGAAGAATATGTTTATCTAGTGTCTTTGTGTTAGTTTTATGTTTCTAGGTATTATTGTACTCGCCCAAAACTATAGGGGCATTTTGGTAATTTTCTATACTAGGGGTATTTTGGTCATTTTATGTTTTACAGCTCCTTATATAAGGGCTTATAAGTTGTATTAGGGTTTAAGAGTCTGTGATTAAGAAAGAGAGAAAAAGAGGGGGGGCCTCCATTGGAGGTCCGCCCCTCCTACGATCTCCACATTTCCTCTTCAATATTTATTTATGTGTGTGATTTTAATCTCCACTATGCATCCACGTTTTCAACAGATACAAGGCATATCGCCAGTATCATTCGTATCATACGGGCTATACGTCCTAAGCCCTTCTCACAATATGGGAAAAGGCTTAGTTGTTGTTGCATTTCACATAAAGTTATCGGATTGTATCATGTGATACAACTCGTATCGCACGATACAAGGCATATCGCCAGTATCATATGTATCATACGGGCGATACAGGCTATGCATCCTAAGCCCTTCTCACAATATGGGAAAAGGCTTAGTTGTTGTTGTTGCATTTCACATAAATACCAGACTACTGACATAATATCTCATTTATAACATTTTCCTTACTTTGACTAATCAAAGCAGCAGTCTAGTATACAGGTAGTTGCTTGCCCTTAGGAATCTCTAAAACTGACAATATTTTGCAAGAGAACACATTAAGATAAACACTAATTATTGTCACTGGAGATATCATTTCTGTCATTGAAAAGTTGCATTGAACAGGTCTTGGCTCAAGCATCAACTGAAAGAAGTAAGGATAACCTACTGATCCACAAGCGCATAGCAAAATGACTAGAACTTATTCCTTTATCTGAATAAAGAAGAGGCAGTTTTCCTGTATGAGTCTGTGTGCGTGTGAGTTGTGTGTGTGTGTGTGTGTGAGAGAGAGAGAGAGAGAGTAAAGTAAACAAAGCATAACAAACATAAAAAGGGAGCAGGAAGCTCAGCAGCTTAAAGACATGCTTCAATTCTATGATGCCCTTATCACAAAACCATGCAATGGCAAACTACATTTTACATTACTTAGCTGTTCTTAGACAAAAGAGAATCGAAAATTTTATGAGAACCGTGATATACCTCCACCCTATTTTTCCTAGTGGCCATATGCAATGCGGTATTTTCTCCGGTTTATTTTGCTAAGGATGTACTGCTTAAATGCTTTATACATTAAAAAATTATATGAATTGTTTAGAATTATCATGATTTTTCCTGAATTTTTATGATTTTTTTTATTTGTTTCAATTTTTTAGTATTAAAAAAATGATAATGTGTAATACGATATCATGGACCAAAACAATAAACGATACGACATGATACGAACAACCCTGGTTCTAACACAACTAGTGCTGCTAAGTTCATGGTATATAAGGATATTCAGCATGTGATATAACTAGAATTGTTGAAAGACTGCATTGTCGTATGACTGTCATCAACACCCAATCCCCCAGGTATCTTCTCAAATATTAAGTATTGACATGTTAATTTTACCTGCCAATAAAAAAATGTGGTACCATAGCCGTCATCTAAACTGCTGTTAGCCTTGAGTGCAATTATAAAAATTCAGGAAGGCCATATTGTTGGTGAAGTGCCGAAGTTGAAGGCACTTGAACAACAAAAGCATCATAACCTTTTCCAAACTCACTTTTAGGGGAAATGATATTGCAGTCATTCTTTGTGCAGTAACCTAGCAATATGAAAGGCCGGTGCAGGTTTCAAACTGGTGGAGATGTCATAGCAGAGGTCTGATTTTGCACAGACAAAATCCTATAGCATTGAAAAATGCAGCTAAAACTGCAAATCTAACCTTTTCTTTGTTGCCTTTCGAGTTTTTCTCGCTCATGCAAAAGTTTCTCTGGATCCCCTTTTTTACCCTGCTTCAGAAAATAGCATACACCATCCATTCAGTATGCACAGCACACATGCTTCCCAGCAGAAAATGAGCACAAACTAACAGAATGTGCGGTTTTCATCCCTATGCAAAACTCCATCATAAAACCATAAAAAAGATAAAGATAAAAGGAAACTATAGTTCAATCTTCCTCCACCTCCGTTCCATATTCATTTGATAACTAAATGAAAAAGATTTTCAAATGGCTTGTTTGATCTCAGGAAAAGAAAACTGATATAGATAAAAAAAAATACGCATCAAATTGAAACACCAAAAGGGAAACCTTGTGCTCACAATTAAAATTTATAAAGACAAAAATCAGGAAGCTGCATAGCCCAAACAAAATCCACGTAACAACTTCCCCTGTTAAGACACCCATATCAATATTTTCTTTATTAAGCTAGACTAGAACAAGCTTCGTGAATGATATCAAAATTTTGTTCTGAAACATCAATGAGATTAATTACAAAGTAGTACCATGATCGACATTGGCATAAAAAATGTTATTAATAGACAAATGTGGAGAGAACAACAGAAGTCAAGCAATTACGGCGAACCACTGGAAGAAGACTCAGAATTGCTACTGAAGCTACTTGAGCTCAAACACTTGCTACCACGAGGTATCATGTCCTTTTCAATTTCAACTGGAGGGCATCTTGAAATAGGGGGATCATTTACACCAATATCTACATCCTCATCATCAGGCTCAGACCCTAAGAAATGGATGGGGCAACAGTTAGCAACATATCAAAGACAATCAGCGGCAGCTAATCAAACAAGTTCATAAGCAAAACTTATAAAGACAATACCACACCGCAAAAGGTTATGGAAAGGGAAAAGCACCAACCTTTGCAAGGTTGCATCGGTGAATTGCTAAGCCCGGACCCTTTAAAAATCTGTGGCAACAAGTTAAAATGTACACGGATCAGAAGCATGATCTAGTAGCATTCCAGCAAATTTACACTTATCAAAATATAAGAAAACATATTTAGAAGGCAAAGAAGCACCTATACCTCAACCAATGGGATCAGTTTTCTCCTGATGCGCTTGTTTCGCCTTCAGATGGTCATCCAAAAGCTTACACAATGTAAACAAAACATTATCGCTCAGAGTATCAATATCAGTTTCTATTTCATCTTCGTTATCTTGGTTGGCCATCTCGCTGTGCTCCCCTTAAGAAATCAATAATGTGATCCAACATATCGCCTGCCAAATTCTCCAAGTCCATGCTAAGTTTTTGCTTTTCTGCATCTGTCATAACACGCTTTGCACTCTCTACATTGGCCTTATCATTCACATCTGAGATTTTTCTCTTCTTTTGAGAAGACCTGTCTACTTCTATATGCGCATTTTGATCTAAAACAAACGGTTCTGTGGCAGCCATCGGCATGGTAGTTTTCCTGGTATTCACCTCAGCAACCTTTGCGGAAATCTTCTTCTCTACGATTTTCCATCTTGCTTCAAAAAATTGGCTCAGAATGTCTGCCATAATATGAACATCGTTACTAGGCGGATTGTATGCCTTCGCATTTGAGAAAGTAAGTCTAACATCCTCTGCGAATGCATGAGAGTTTGCATAAGCACCCGAAGCCCGCGTGCTCTTAATTGTTCCCAGATCTATTGGATTCTTGATGATGTGCAAATAGTCGAGAATATTCAACTTAACGACATCCACAGGTGTATCGAATACCCAAGCGTATTGATGCGCCATTAAACGATCAAGTAGATTTTCACACCGTTTCATTACCGAATGATTCGTGTACTTTGCTTTACTATCATCTACTCCTACCGACTCAAATCTTCCGGAAGGCCTACGATTCAACCGTCCAGCACTCTTAGAGACCTAGTTTTTTGCCTTCCCCGATGACAATTCAGGCAAATCTGCATAACCATTATTCTTATTTGGTTTTCCTTTGCCATTTGCACTAACAAAAGTGCCAATTTTGGCCTTCTCAACAGCGGATTTCCGGCTGATGGAAGCGGTAGAGAATGATAGAGCGACCCCATTGAAACATTTTGAAGCTATCTTCCTTTGTAGGCCTCTAACCTGTTCTAAATCCATCCTCAACTTCTTTTCTAACTCCCTCCTTTTAACTCTAGGCATGTTAGCCACGGAGAAAACCTGCAATGGGGCGCGAATCCATCAGGATTATCCGCGTTCAATTTCATACATTTCCTCATTGGCGGACATGAGTCCTCTGAAACCGTAAACTCCGCATCGATTTGTCCGGAGCTTCCAACTTCACCGCTATCTGAATTCCCTGCTCGATGATGTACTCCAACACCTCCAAATCCCCCAATTGTTCCGATTCTATAATCCGGATGAAAACTCAACGAGTAACCCCTCGCCGACTTCTGCGATTTTCCCATCGCGACGATGCAAAAACTGTAGCCTCCGAAATTTCTCGCGGCATCCACCATTCTCTACGAAAAATGATGATGACATGGAATAATCGCAAGCGGAACCATATCAGCAAAACCCAATTCTTATACCGCAAAAAGCCGTCTCCGATCCGCCAAAAGAACCAAAAACCCTCAAAGGATTGACACTGAAAATTCAATTATGCTACCACAGACAGTAACTCAAAGTAAACAGGCAGCGGAAGACGAAACCCCGGTCGCAGCACCTCACTGAATTCAGCAATGCCGAACCCTGGAGTGAAGGATCACGCGAAACCGCAGCAATAGCATGCCGTGAGAACTCCAAGAAAACAAAAATCACAAAGAAACAATCTCAATCGCAAAACCTGGATCTGAAGAAGTAAGGAGTGACCTCTCCTCTAGCCCCTTCGAAGTCACAGAGAGAGAGAGAAGGGAAGGGGATAGCTTCGAAATTAAATTAACCGAGGGTCCGAGGGAGCTCACAAGGTCACAGCTTGCGTCTACCCGATACTCATAGAGCGGGAAGGGAGCTACCGGTCCATCGTGGCCGTCCGCTTGCATCTTCATCGAACGGCTGAAATAGCGTCACATCCCACCTTCGTTTTCACGTTAGTGGGAGTATATTTGTTATTTATTCACGTATCCGCGTCTTTCCCATCCTCGAGTTTCCAATTTTATACACTTCGAGGGCTTAGTTTTGTATAGGTAGGTAAGCCTAAATCTTTGGGGGTGCCAATCTCGAATCCAAAGCCCGAACCCGACAAAAATAGTGTGATGTTGACCCGCCTCAACGTGAATATATATATATATATATATATATATATATATATATATATATATATATATATATATATATATATATATATATTATAATGAGAGAGTGAAAGAGTAATTGGATCCTGCTCAACGAGAGAGAGACCATCCATTGCTTTTGATGGTACGAGTGTAATAAAATGTGTTTTATATTTTTTAAATCTTTAAAAAAAAATTAGATAAAACTCATGATATTGAAAGCAGTGTCAAAGTGGACACATGATCCAATTTGCATATATATAGAAAGAGAGAAAAGAGAGAGAAGATATGAACTTTATTCATGTTCAATCTATTTGATCATTTCAACAATCCAATCTTTGACATTAATGATTAAGGTGATAAAGAAAAAAGCATGATACATTAAATCCAAGTATAATGGTATTTTTTATTCAAATTTTTACTATTCATATGTTTATGAAATGGTAAAAACATGTGTGAGGACTCATGAAGGAATGACATACTTCTTTGAAGTTAATATTGGGTTATATTAAGGATCAATTTTAAGTCCATACTTATTTATAATGGTGGTTGATGAGTTAACAAAATATATTCAAGATCAAGTACCTTGGTGTATGTTATTTGCATATGACATTGTGTTAGTAGAGGAGTTTAAGGAAAAAGTTAATAGAAAATTGGAACTATGGAGAGAAACATTAGAAAGTACACGCTTCCAACTTGGTAGAACAAAGACAAGATATATGGAATCTAAGTTTGATCATTTGGTTATCTCAGAGGACATAGAAATTAAAATTGGCACACATTATATCCTCTAAAAGGAAAGTTTTAAATACATAGGGTCAATTTTTCAAAGTGATGGAAGAATTGGTAGAGATGTTACGCATAGAATTAATGTTGGTTGGTTAAAATGGAGAGGAGCATTAAGTATTCTTTGTGATAAGAAGATACTATTAAGGTTAAAAGATAAATATTATAGAGCAACAATTACACCTGCCATGTTTTATAGTTCTGAGTGTTGGGCAGTTAATCATCAATATGTACAAAAGATGTCTATGATAGAAATAAAGATGTTGTGATTGATGACATATGGAAAGAAGATCAAAAGAAGAACTTATAAGAAGGTATGAAAAACTAGATTTTAAAAGTATTAAAAGAAATAGAGGACAACCACAAAAGTGTTGGAAAGAAACAATAAAGAATGATCTAGCTTATTGTGAGTTGACTGCTAATATGATACATGATAGGGCTATGTGGAAACAAAGAATCCATGTAGCCCGTCTAGTATGAGAAAAGGCTTAGTTATTGTTTTTATTTGTATGTTTACGAAATGGTGAAAATATCTAAATAGATTTGAGTACAAATAAGTATTGAGTATTTTACTAGTCCTTTTCTCTCTTTCGCTTTGTTTATATCTACATAACCAGCCTAAGGAAGGTTAAGTTTTGGGAGGACCTATAGGATGGACATGATTTTGACCTCAACCGAGAGCAAGAGGAAAGATAGAGATAACATGGTGGTCATGGCAGAATCAACGCGTGAGTGATGACAACCTTCACAAAGAGACAACCATGAGAGGGAGGCCAGGTCCTGCCACTGGTGGTGGGATTGCAAAGGGATCCTACTATGCATAGCTCTTCAGTCCCAAAAGAAATTACATTTAACTGATTTGTCATGGCTAAACTGATGTCAGGCACTCCGACGGGCTTGACCCGGACTGGCGCTTAGCCTCGGGGTCAAGCAAGCTTTAACGGATTTCACCTAAGTGTTGTATTCGGCACCGTCTCCCAAAACTGAACGTGAAAGTCCCTCCCCTAAGTGTCAAACTTGCAGAAGACGTTGACACTCGAAGACTCACACACCCAAACGACAAATGGCAAAGAAGAGACAAAGAGAAAGCAAGTACATAGAAACTATGACGTGCTGCCATCATCCACCACCAGTCATTGCCACTAGGATCATCTTGACCACCCATAACCACCCACCACTATTGCCTGTTATTACTACTGCAGCCGGATCCAGATTGTGCTACTTCCTTAATCCGAGTAGCCAAATTTTGAAAGAATCTATAACGTGCAAATATAACAAAAGCAATTTAAATTTCTTTCAAAAACTTATCAAAAAATATTTTTGTACGTTTATGGTAAAAGGAAAATATGGAACTGGTTCGGAACCACCAGTTCTGGTTCTGATTCCGGGTTGGAGTCCTAACCCACCAACATTACAAGGAATTTTGAAGTTTTGGAAAAAAAACTTAAAAAACATATTGAACTGGCTGTTTGGAACCACCAGTTTTGGTTCTGACCCAGTTTCATAAAAGGTGGAACCGGAATCAGACCAGGTGGCACCTGATTCCAGATCTGTTATGGGTTCTGGTTCCTGGCCCGGTTCAGTTCTAGCTGGAACCGCAGGGCTGGTTCCAAACCAACCATGTCTAGTGTCACTCCTTCGGCTACCTCAGACCAGACCTTGACTGAACGAGGAATGCTAAAGCTGGACCTACTGCATGGTATAGGCACAAGGAGCAAACAAGCCAGGATATAGCTGTTGCTTAGAAGATCCAAACCCAAATCCACATATTGAGCAACATGTCTGATCTTGAGAATTGAATCTGAACTCATTTGGATGTAAACTATTTTCTGCTTTACCTTGGAGACTTGAAGAAGACACTAATAATCATGAAAGTAGAGTCCGGCTATGATTTTCTTGGTTCGTGTTGGATCTGAGATCGAGTTTTCATCCGATATCCGGAACTAATAATGGATTATTTTATCTAATTACATGAATAAACAAATGCATTCGCTTGGAAACTGCAGGGTTCCTCTGCAACATAAGATTGGAAGGTGTAGTTGATGGATAAGAAGTGTACCCCTCGTTGTTTGAAAAATGAATACAAAAATTCTAACTGCCTTTTGTGCACAACTCCGTTGTAGTCTAGTTGGTTAGGATACTCGGCTCTCACCCGAGAGACCCGGGTTCGAGTCCCGGCAACGGAAGCATTGGTATGAAATTCATCTGAAGGGTTATTCTATTGTAGGTTCATCCAAACCAGGTCAATGTGGACAGACCCATTGATTAGATATAACTTGATCGCCATGCGATATAAACGAACCCGGATGTCGATCCGTTACATGCAATTGCAAACACTTTTTTAAGGTTCAAAGTTGGAGTTTATCGTGGATTACTCTGTTCTGAAGAGAGATCAGTGCATTAAGAGATCGTAGAAGCAGAAGAGATGAAGTGTTGCTTCGATTTCACAATAACTGAAAGAAACTTGAATAGGAATACATTATCTTTTAACTGAATCGACTCAAATTGTTTGTTGGATCTGTATAATAGATTGTAGCCCCGGGAAAGTCAGCAGAGGAACTTCATTATCTCTCTTCTAACATGATTTCACTCTTTTTGAGTTAAATGCTAATAGAACACAAGATAGAACTCCATTGGCGACTTAAGAGTCCATGTAGCTGACGCCACCTAGTGTGAGAAAGGCATGGTTCTGGTTTTGGCGTCACCACCCATCACGACATTGATCAGCCACCAGGGATTAGGAGAAGCACCTTTAAACAAAGATAAAAAGTGCAAGGACGGCAACATAATATCTATAGACAATAACAAGTACCCACTACTGGAAACAGTGACAGGTCCTAACATGATTTCATGGGGAGTGTGTGCATGTGTCTGTATGTGTGTGCGCGCAGGTATATATATAAAGAAAGAAAAAAGGCCATATATGCAAACCGAATTGTATATAAACTGATGCAAGCTGGGGATAGACTGTTCTATTAAAAGAGATGAATGGTTTATATTAAGATAGTAAAAGTTACATTTTTCTTTTCTTTTTCATCCTGTAAAATAGAAAATCTACTCACCCCAAAAGCAATGTAACTTTTCATTGTTTTAATCTAAACCATTTATGTCATTTGAACCAATGGTCTGACCCGGTTTGCATTGGTTCGGATAGAAGCTGGTTCTCATACATAACCTTCTCTTCATAAACATCACAACATAATTATATGAGCTAATGCTTGAACGAGTATATCATTCCTGTTCACTTATAGGATAAAAACTAGTTCATGTTTGTTTCCAGTGGATCACGAACTGAACACCAACAAGCGCAACATTTGTTCAACCAAACCCGTGATGAAGTCAATTTTTTTTTGCAGAATCTAGAACTCAAGATTTTCATGGTGACAATTGAAGCTTATTCGATATGCTGTTCCAACTATCATGAAATAACAAACAACACGCTTGATGTACACGTATAGAGTCTATAGACAGCTTGGTGTATGCTCTTTCTTCACAACTTTGATACAGCAGGAATTTGGGCCCTGCAGGAAGCAGGTCATATCAGATTTGCATGTTAACAGTTGAAAACTTGAAACTGTGATGAATGACAAATCATAAGATTAGATATAGTATAATACACTCAAGCTGTTTCATGCTTTCATTTCTATGGTTGACATAATATCGACTTACACCAAACGTGAGGGGATTCAGTGAATCACGATAGTCAGATATAGCAACAGCCAACAGGTAATCTCTCCGTAAATATTGGTGACATTGGAATCTGAATAAATTAAGCCATATCCAAGGGACAGCTCACAAACCTATAGAGTATGGCCTGTTTTTACATTTACCACAAGGGTGAATAAATTGTTCCCTAGCAAACTCAACAGATGTCAGCAAACCAGCCCACTTACCACAAACACTACAAAGAACTAAATGACTTATTGTAATCAACATATCAGTGGCGTAGTCTACTAAGCCTGTGGTAGAGGCTATTTGGCAAAAGCTGGTGTAGCACTAAACGAAAAGATGAGAGCGACACTTAAGGTGGTTCAGAATTTTGAGAGATGCAGATTGAGCTCCAGCGAAGCTCCTATAAGAAGTCCATGCAGACATTAGACAGGGTAGAGTGAGTATACAGAAATCCATGCAGCCGATTCCAGTTAGTGTGATAAAAGGATTGGTTTCACGTCTAAACTATGAAAAGAATTGGAAGTATGCTGTTATCAAAGCTTGGAAGTGCCCCACTACTAGGATTAGATAAAATGAGATTATTTAAGACAGGAGTCACTTGCCATTCCATGTCCTACATTGAGTTAAAAAGATATGCTTAAAAGCCATCACTGCATGAGTACTTACAAAGTCAGATTTAGGTAATCAGCCAAAGATAAAGGTTTTGGGCCGCCAAACCAGTCAATCAGAAACAAATCTTCAATTGCCAACGTGAAGACTTGGAAGTTGTGGTCCGATGGCCAGGCTAATTGACACAGAAAACAAGGAAATGTAAATAAGGAAATGGGAGAAAGTCGGATTGCTGTATCAACAAATTGGATCTACTCACTTTTCATTTCTATATGCTTTGAAAACAAAGCTTTCCGTGCAAATTCTGCTTCTTCAGACATTTGATCGAGCAACATGAGCTGTTAAGTCATACATATATGAAACAGTTATCCAACTGTTCTAACTAAAACAATAATAAATTTGGTAATCCAAAAAAACAATAACAAATTCAGGGAAACAAATTGTATAGAAATCTGAAAACAAAATCAGGTGGTTATGATGAAAACTTTTGGACTAATCTTATGCCTTCCCCAAATGATAAAGAAATAACCTACGATATCTTCCATGCCCAACTCTCCAAGCATGTTGCACATTATTCTATTTACCAATCCAAAAGCGTGTGCATCATGTTGTCTTATTTGGATATGAGTAAGGTGTCAAGTTGAACCACATGGATAAACAGTTAGTCGGACAACTTTGGCTTGGGTTGCAGGGCTCCAGGTCGCACTTGCCCAACTCCATAAATGAGCCAGTCTTTCACAAAAACAGGCACTCTTAATTAAATGAGCAAATCAGGATCGAGTAGGATACAGCAAACAAAGCTACTCAAAAGCTCACTTTCATTGAAATGAACATTTGAATCCAGTGGAGCCTAAGTAAGCCCAAAATCAACTTGAGTTGAAGATCAAACGAAGCCACTCAGGCTTGATTAAGCTTAAGACACAGTTAAGTTTCTGAACATGTGAAAGAGCTTAGCACTGAGCTGCCAGGCTTGGATTCTACCCGGCCTATGCAAACATGAACACCACCAAAATGTCTAACCGGTTTTGTCTGACAAGGTAATGAAAACTAGTTGGTCCTTTTCTTTTTTCTTTCCACCTCACATAAGTAGAAATACATGCATAGACAGTAAAACCTTGGGGGCGGTGAAACACAGATAGTTGAGGTCAAGTGGTTCAGCACTAGTGGCAAATGTGTAAGCTCAGAAACCTTGCGTAGGGAGCCCCTACAAATAGAACGTCATGGACCCCACAGTGAAAGAATGAACTTGCACTTATCAAAATAAGATTACCTTATAGATTTGCTCAAACAAAGAAGCACAGGATATCAAAAGTCAATGAAGTTTTGGGATCACAATAATACCCTGCAACCCATATCTGCAGAGACTGTCAAGATAGGGAAAAATATTTAACTGTAACTTGGATTTGCTGAACCTCTAACAGGGAAAACTGATTGTAAACAAGATATAGGTCTTTTAATTTTTATACACATTGAGCTCAATTCATTCAGGTTTCATCTGATACTAAAAGCTCTAAAATTATCTTAATAATGCTTGCTGTGTTAGACAGTTTATTGATGAATGAAAAGTTAGGAGATGCTACATCTCAAATAAGATGAAACCATCCTTGTTTCTCTTGTTGACTGATTAACTGTTCACTTCAAATAAGAGCAGCTTTAGCTGATATCAGCATTTCATGATAGAAAGGAGATGCATTTTAGGAATATCTACTGTGCTTTGTGCTCGTAAGATCAAGCTCAATGAGAGGATTCATCAGTCAGAATATGAAAATTCATACCTGTCCTGTAAGGGTAAGTTTTGAGCATGTAGGATTCTCAGGATCTCTTTGTCCACATGTTCCAAGTGAGAACTCACTGATTGTAAATGAAGATCGTGCATCCTTCAGGGCATTTCTTGCAGTGGGATCAAGGGTTGTCAGGTAGAAGAATGGGATTCCACGCCCTTCACCAGGTAATCCATCACTAAAAGAAACTACATTTCTGCATGTTCAGATTATCATTTCACCATGCTAGTTGAAAAGAGAAAATGTTGATAGAAAAACATCTGTTGCTTACATTCATTCCAAAGGAAAAAAGAACCTGCTCTATAGTGATGGCCAAAAGGCTCTTGTTGTTTGGGCAAATGGCCAATATAGTTAAGCAGATTCGTTGTCCCAAACAAAGCATTCAAAGGTTCAACAAGAGACAGTTATTGCCCCTCATGCAAGTGATCATCCGATGACAGTATTTATACCTTTACAAAAGGAGCAGATTTAAGATTAAATGAATAGTTTATTGCTCACTGCAGGTAACAAACAAATAGATGGATTTGAACTTAGGATTGGCTTGCCAATATGATAAAGGGGGGAGTGTATCTGGCAATCACAAATAAATAAGGGTCTATTTCAAGAAAGAACCCAGCATAATCGACTAACAGTTGAAGAAACATACCCAAATGGAGCTCCCCCTAGCTCACTTGAGATGGTACTGCACAATGAAAACATTAACAGAAGTGAGAAACAAACTCTGCCCCCAAAGATCATTAAACATCCAAAAGCATCTAAACAATATAGGTGCAAACTGATAAACAAAGAAAGGAGGAATTACCAGGAACATTCATATGCATAATCTTTAAACAAAAAAAGATCTTGGCTGTTTGGTCTTTACAGAAACGTAATATTTATCATTCTCGTTACTCACCAAGGAATTGGTACATTTGAAAATAAGATTTACAAAGCCAGATGCATAATTTTCTTCATGTGTCTCTCATGCACCCACTTAAAGACTCCAGAGTGTACAATTCAAAACTTACGACAACATGTTCTTTTTTGGATAATGATGACAATGTGTTAGCCTCTTAGGATCTTGGTTGTTTAACAACCAGGGCTGATGCACCTTAATCACCCTGGGGCTTTTTAGTGTGTCGAGTCAGCAATCACATTTAATACCTGATACCCATTGCATCTTGGCTCTGGACTTCAAAACATCAACCATCAAATTGGGCAACCAGAACTAGATTGAGAAATACCAAAGACAGAACGTGCTATAAACCTACAAGGGTTAAGGACAGAGTGAGGACCATCTCCTTGCAGGATGCCATGAATGTGAATTGTGGATTGCAGAGTGTAGTGGTATGCTAGGATCCTAGAGCCTCAAGGGTCTGGTTTTTGGGGAGTGGGATAAGTTGCTGAATCAGAAAAAGAAACAGTATTCCAGAGAACTTTTTAGAAATGCAATGAAAATCTATTTATGCAGCTTTTATTATCAAAATAATCCCTTGGCATATGCGTTCTTGATGCTTGTGAGGAAGTATCTAAGAATACATTTAGAGATTGTTTTCATAATTTGTACTTGGTGGAATCTTTCCATTTCAAAGATTTTGTAACAGCAAAATCATGGTAAAGTCATGATGAGGCATTTTGAAAATTCGAACCCAATAGACTGCCAAATCTATATATTCTGATCTATTTGACATCTTACTTCATTGGATATGAAAAACACCATGGCAAAGCTCTCTACTACAACAATTATCGGTGCAGAGTGGTGTAGTGCACTGCAGAGAATTGTTATCAATGGTTGTGGATGGTGGCAAGACACACAGGAGAAGACAACAAGCTGTATTATCTAAATTTAAATATATAACAAGTCTTTATTTTCAAATGGATCTGTCCTTGCTCCCAATGATGGGATGGGTGAAGCAATGCAACAGAATTATCATAGATGAACAACACATATTCCAAAGTCAGGACTCACGACAATGTGAAACAAGAATAGTCGGGAGTATTTTGATAAAAACACCAGTTGCAGGAGCAGAATTCCAGTTTGCTACAGCTTTGCAAGAACACTTCCCAATCTCTCATGAACAACATATTTTGCTGACCATGGACAACGTGACATATGAATAATGGAAGGTAGCCAAGAACGTGTTCTCTAAAGGAACAAGCTAACGCACAACAAATAGTTCCTATAAGGCTCTAATGTGTTGCTGCTGTTCCAAAACCCCAATATCGTATTTGTGATAGGTTTTAAGACAAAGAATATTCAAGTATTTTGTTTGCCTTCAAGATCTCTTTGTATTGTACCTGAGCAACATATTGACACAAAAGGAGGAAATTCAAGAGAGCAAATATACCCGACTAAGAGTCTAAGTCTAATTGTAACAATCTCAAGTACTTTTGGTTCAAGTTGAAAGCCGATTTACATGATGGAAAGAATAGTGCGTAGGAAACAAGCAACTCTTTGTGAACTGCCTGAATCCGTTTCTTAATACATAATCAAAGAGAAGGACGGGTGGTAATAGGTAAGTACCAATCATAAAGTACACAAAAAAAAGAACAGATGCATCATTCACATGTTGCTCTTCAAAACATACAACTTTACGTGCAAAAAGTATAAACTCATGAATTGAACACATCGAGAGCAACAAAAATCACGAGGAAAAGTTTGCCATAAACGGACAAATAGATGGTCGGGGAATTCGGATACTCTGTTTTTTATTATTTATTCCTATCAACAAATCTCAAAAACCAAACTCGTGTATTAATAACTTGGATGGTTTTTTTGTTCCATTTCGAGAAACAACGGCATACGAGGGAAAGACACGAGCAACCGACAATCTAATGACAGAGAGAGAGAGACCGTTTGTTGACTCCAGAAGTTAAACTACACAACAAACACTGTTATTCAAACAAAATCCATGGAACTCTCGAGGCATTAATCTGCTTATCCAGAAAACCGATTTTGTTGATGGGTATCTTGGATTGCTCACGGGTTTTGCTGAAATTCCAGAAATAATGCAGGAAATACCAACCACCAAACTCATAACACGCACAGACAAACCTGAGAACGCCCCAAACGTTCTCGGAGGCGAGCCAGCGGGCGGTGGCAGCGGCGTCAGCAGGCTGGGGCTTGGGATTGAGAAGAGGGCCGCCATCGCTTCTCATCCACCAGATCATGAACAAGGGTAGATAGCACACCAACATCTTGAAGATTGCATGACCCATCTTCGTATTCTTCCTTGCTCGAACCCTCGACTGCTCCTCGCTTCTGGATGACAATTCCGTATCGTATCATTGACGCTGACAACTGACAAGCGACAATCCGGTTGGTTGTCCGACTCGTGACGGGAAAAACTCGTCCCGGTCCAACTCGTGACTCGGTGAGTCAACTAGAACGAGTCTAACGTTCTTTTTTCCCCTTGTTTTCTTATATTTAGTATGACAGATCTTGTTAGCCAAAGATGGGTTTGTGGTAAGATGATTAAGGCAACTTAGGCCCCTGAAAGTTAAATCATTATAGTGTGAATCTTGCATGTCCCATGGTGTGTTCGATACAATGTTCGAAGAAAACTCGATCTTGATGTTCAATACTAAAATTTTTAAGTGTCATTGTGCATCAAATGCAAAATCCAGTATGAAACTGCAGTTTCATAAACCAACTTTAATAAAAAAATCATCATCGTTAATGAGGTGATCCAAAGGAACTTGACCTAGGAGATTCTCTTGAAAACCCAAGTGCCTCCTTTACCCTTGTGTTGCTATAAAAATCTAAATGTCAATATCAATCACGAATCAAATACGTAATCATATGATAACAAGCCGAGGTAAGGTCCAGTACAATACCCTTACACATCAATCAAACACACCAACAATGTCCCAAAACTTCTAGATTTATGCCTCTAAATCTTTAAGTCATATATAGCGTCCAATTTTCAGTTTAGGACTTAACTTGTGTTGAGCGAAACCGGGATTTACTTAGCGAATGAACCCTTTAGATAGACCTTATGAGTTCGACTTGGCCAATGAACCTTTTCTTTCCTCTGAAACATGACTCTTGCGAGTTCGGTTTTGCAGGCCTGACTCATTTAGCTTGCTCAGGTTTGTTCTAAATATAAATGGTAAATCTAGATACCTTGTGGTGATTCTCAGTCTTATTTATATGGATCAAACCACCAAATCTTTGAATTTTGCAGGCCTGACTCATTAAGGAGTTTTGTCAAACTTAATGCACTGCAAGCTTTGGTTGTAAGATGATGAACAATCAGTTTTTCGCCATTCAATGCTTTAATGAAAAATTCATACATGAACAAAACGAATAAATTATGCTAAACACGATCTAAACAAAGGAGTTAAGGAGACACCTCCACAAGATAAGGCATTTCAAATTCCGGTGATCGGATAATTTATGCTGAATCCGACCTTGAGCTGGTAAAGGAACAAGATTAGCTTAGTATGCAAGTTCCTGGAAGCATGCCATGCCATGTCATTTCGTGTTCGTGTCAGGTAGGGGGCAAACACCAAATGTTTCAGTTCTTTAGTGTCACCTTGGTTGACACAAGCACAGACTTTTCTTATTGTGTTTATGACTGGTTTTTGTACTGTATCTAGGATTACCAGCCAGTTCCTGTTTCAGGTCACGTTCACATGGCATCATTTCCTGTCTGTGTCGAAAATGGGTCAACCCCAACACGACCTGATTTTATTGCCCCCTTTTTCTTTTGTGACCTATTGCAATCTAGTCTTACTAGAGACTGCTGATGGAGTATAACTCCTATAGTGTCTACCAATGATCATTACTAAACTTTATTTTGTATACAACGAGTTATAATCTGACTGCAAGTTGCATTAAACTAAATCTTTTGATTGCAAATTGCAGTCATATCCAGTTTATGTTTTTGGTTGAGAACCGTTCCGAACTGGTAATTTTATTAAGAAAAAAATTAAAATTATAAGAAAACAATAACTCTGCCATAAGAAAGTGAGGAAAATGACATAGATTATTGTGCCATAGGAAAAACAATAACTTCCGGTTTGAGTTGAACCATTCAAAAACGATAAATTTATTAAAAAGTTTTAAAAATTATAGGAAAATGACATAGGTTATTGTGTCGTATATGGATGGAATTGGATTCATTTAATCATTTTAAATTGCCATAGGTCACTCATCTTAGCCCGATGTGCGCTTAAAATGAACATTGCAGACCATTCAAATCCAACATTGGTGTCAATTATATGAGATTTTGTAAGCAAAGAGCATTTTGTCCCGACTAATACGTGTACCATCAATACTAAGAATGTTTACGCACTTAGGGCGATAGCACGCCTGTTAGGGGAGCTTTCCCAAGAAGAGGAGAAGAAACCGAGAAATATGGAGGAGATGATTATCCTGATATAAAAAATATATATCAAAAATATATGCTCACACACACACACACACATATATATATATATAAGAAAAACACAACTCCGCCCATTTAAGGGATCACCCTTGCATGATCGGTCCCAAGCTCGGATAAAAAAAGAGGATTGAAACTTTGTTAGACTTATCTATCATGGATTCTATAAATGACGAGGATTACATTGGGATATCCCCTCTTAGCGATGTATTGTATAGCCCAAATGCAGTGAAAAGTAAGCAAGAGCCTCTACATCTTCGCATGGATGTAGTGAACCAATTGTAGAGAGGGTTTTCATATCTTAAATGGGTACGAGTAAAGAAGTTAATCCCGCTACATTGTTACCTTGATGTAGTGAACAAGTTACAGTGAGGGTCTCCATATTTTTAGAATGAACGGATGCGAGGGGTAAGGAAGTTAGTCCTAGATAATAAGATTTGTATTGGTACTTCGAATATCGGAACATTTATTGGCAAGTTAACAGAGGTGGTACATACTATGATTAAGACAAAGATTCACATTTTATATTTATAAGAGACAAAGTGGGTTGGAGAAAAAGCAAAGGAGATCAAAAATACTGATTTTAAATTATGGTACTCATGAAAAGAAAAAGTTCGAAATGGAATTGATATTATTATAAATAAAGATTTAATGGATAGTGTAGTAGACATACACCAATATGGTGACTGAATTATGATGATGAAATTAGTGTTAGGAGTAGAGACTTTGAATATAGTTTGTACTTATGCACCCTAAGTAGGATTAGAAGATAGTATAAAAAGGCTTTTGGGAAGGAGTTAGATAAGGTAATTGAAAGAATTCCACAAAGGGAGAGATTTGTTTCATGAAAACTATGGTTTTGGGGATATAAATGAGGGTAGAGATATTTTAAATTTTGCTATGGCTTTTGATATCTTTATAGCTAATACAAATTTCAAAAAATGAGATTAACATTTAATTACTTATAATAAGAGTAGTTTGTCACAACAACAAATTGATTATTTATTTAGAAAAAAAATAGACCATGTTGTAAAGATTGCAAGGTAATTATAGGAGAAAGCTTAACTACTAAACATTGTCTTTTAGTAATAGATTTATTGATAAAAAAGTGGACAAAGAAGAATAAAGTTATTCAAACTAGATGGTGGAACCTCAAATGTGAGAAAGAAATATATTTAAAGAGAAAGTTCTTCAAGGAGATGCTTAGAATTATGTAGGTATACCTTCTCATATGTGGAACAATATGACTATAAATATTAGAGAAGTGATAAAAGATATGTTAGGCAAATTAATGAGGTGTACCGGTACAAAAAGAAGTTTAGTGGTAGAGTAAAGTGGTACAAGATAAAATCAAGGCAAAGAAGGCATGTTACAATTTGAAACTTCAGAGACTTATAAGAAAGCTAAGAAAAAATAAAAAATGTCATTAGTGAAGTAAAAGTCAAAATTTGAAAGGATTTATATAAAAGCTTAACTAAGACTAGAGATAAGAAAACTGAGGATCTCACTTTTGTTAGATGAATCAAAGATGATAATGAGAAGATTCTAGTAGTGAATGATGATATTAAAAATAGATGCAAAATTATCTTTATAAGTTTTTAATGAAAATACAGGTGCTAGCATTAGCTTAGGAGAGTTAGCCAAATCATAAAAGTATATAAACTGTAATTTCTATCGACGTATTCAAAAGAATGAAGTCAAATAGACTCTTAAATATATGAAAGTTGGTAAATTTGTAGGACCAAACAATATTCCTATATTAGTATGAAAAAACCTAAGAGAGGTGGGACTCACTTTGCTCACAAGACTATTTAATGAAATATAGATAATCCAAAAGATGTCTGAGGAATGCACAACGAGTACACTTATATACATATATAAGAACAAGGGAGATATTCAAAATTGTTTGAATTATCAAGTACTATGAAATTTTGAGAAAGAATTATCGAACGTAGGCTAAGACAAGAATCGAGAGGAGCATCAGGTATTCTTGAATAACATACACCAAGGTACTTCATCTTGAATATATTTTGTTAACTCATCAATAAGCAATATAAATAAATATAGACATAAAGTTGATTCCTGGTGTAACACAATATTAACTTCAAAAGAATGTCATTCCTTCATGAATCCTCACATAAGTTTTAAGACCATCGTTCATGTCTCTTATAAGATTATGTATGTTAATAAGATACCTCTATTTTCTAAGGTTCTCCAAAAAACACATCTTGATACCCTATCGTAAGATTTTTCTAGATCAATAAATATCATGTGAATATTCTTTTTTTTGGTCTAAAATGTTTTATAAGATGTCTTAATAGGTAAATCACTTTAATAGTGGATCTGTCGGGCATGAATCTGAATTGGTTCTCTGTATTAGTGGATGAGTCTAAGAAAAAAGTTAATAGAAAATTAGTATTATATAAAGAAATGTTAGAAAGTAAAGATTTCTGACTTAGTACAACAAAGATAAAATATATGGAATGTAAGTTTGATTATTTGGGTACTTAAGAGGAAATAAAAATTAAGATTGACACATAATGCATACCTCACAAGGAAAGTTTAAATACCTAGGTCAATTTTTCAAAGTGATGAAAGAACTAATACAGGTTGGTTAAAATTGAGAGGAGCATCAAGTATTCTTTGTGACAAAAAGATATCATGAAAGTTAAAAGGTAAATATTATAGAGTGACAATTAGACTGCTATGTTGTATGATTATGAGTGTTGACAATTAATCATCAACATGTGTAAAAGATGTCCGTAGCAGAAATAAAGATGTTAAGATGGATGACTAGTCACACAAGGAAAGATCATATACATAATGAGGTTATTAGAAACTAATTGGGAGTATGACCAATAAAAGATAAAATGAGAGAAAATCATATAAGATAGTTTGCACATATAGAAAGATGACCAAATGATGCTCTTGTAAGAAGATATTAAAAATTAGATTGTGAAAATGTTAAAAGAGGAAGAGAACGACCACAAAAGTGTTGGAAAAAAACTATAAAGAATGATATAGTTTATATTGAGTTAAGTGCATATTGAGTTAAGTGCTAACATGATACATAATAGGGCTATTTGGAAACAAAGAATCTATATAGTCGACTAGTATGGGAAAAGACTTAGTTGTTGTTGTATAGGAAAAGCACATCTTGCATAAGTGGTGAACAAGATCCAATTACTCTCTACACACACATTATATATATATATATATATATATATATATATATATATATATATAATATATATATATATATATATATATATATATATATATATATATATATATATATATATAAAAGAAATAGTAGTTGCACAATGTTTACATTATATGATTTTACTAAAAATTTTCATTGTTAGATATTTGACATCAACTTTAGAAATTTGAAGTACTTTACATTTAGATCACATGGTGGTGCGTTAAATGTGAAGTACAAAAGTATAATAATATTTTAATTCAAATCCATACTATGGATCTCAAAAATTGAAGGTGAGAATGTTTATCCAAGATTATGCACTAAAAGTTATTATGCATTTACCACTTTTCATATATATATATATATGCACGCATAAGGTTATCTACTGTTGTAATCATCATTGATCGATAAAGACAATGCATCAACTTTAGTGTTCAGACTATTTGCACAATTGATACAAATTGTGACATCAAAGGGCTGGGTTGTTCTAGTATTGAAACGGCCTTCTGCTGGTGGGGAGTTCGACTCCTGGTGCATGTGTGCATGTTAGGCTCAGGCCTCCCTTTGTACCAAAAGAAAAAGTGACATAATATCAACGTGACCTGAAACTGCAAGTTGCAACCCTAAGAATATAACCTGAACTACAGAAAGTGCCACTTTCATGTTTGATTTTGTTCATGTCGTGTCATTTTGACTTTGTGTCAAGAAACACGTCAGCGAAAACATGGCATGATTTTTCTAGTATCACAAGGACAAACAAACAAATCACTTCCGGGTTGTGTCAACTCAGGTTATCGTGTCATGTCTAAAATTGCTCGCAGAAAAAGAGCAAAAGAAAACCGAAAACCTGTCTGATCTTTCCGTCATGTCACTTTGAAGGACAAGAACACAAACTTTTGAAATCATTTTTTATGTGGTGTTTTTATTCGACATGGATGATTCGAAACAGGTCCGATGGTTTGAATTGGAACCGAACCGGCATAGAAACCGTTGAGAACCATTGGTTTCGATTTCAGAACCGGAATTGGGGACCTCCCGGTTCGGTTACGGTTCACATATTTCAAAAAACGCTCTGAAATCAATAGTTTCAAACCGTTATTTATTAAATGTATATAACATTTTTAACATTTATATATACAAGTTGGTTGTTGGCTCAAACTATTGTCTTTGCTGAAATTAGTTGGAGGTTCAATCATTTTGTTCTTTCATATATATATATTAGTTATATATACAAGTTTTTATAGTTTTTATTCACAAGAGTTGATAGGACTCAATGGTATAGCCTTATTACTTCAAAAATGTGTTGACTCCCTCCTTTTGTAAAAAAAAAAAATCCAAAGAGTAAAAAAACAATAGTGAGTTTCATGAATGCTCTTAAAACAAAAGAAAACCCGAGAGAGAGTCATATTTATAATGAAAGAATGTTGAAATGCATCATCCCCTCATGCTCAGACAAGATCATCAATTGACATCACACGATAAAAGGCTCTCAGATATATAATAAATTGCCAACCTTACGTCATACAGCTATTGTTAACAAATTATACAAGTGACGTTCAACTTGCGTTTCTGAACTACTGATAGGAATCTTCATGAGCAAAGGGAAATAAATTTCATACTATGTGATGTCCATAGCCAAGAAAGGAAACCAAAGAGAACTTTTTTGTGTTCACTTTTACCTTTGTGGTAAATAAAGACGACTGTAATTTCACAAGCAAATCTCACCTGGCTTGGGGGTCAACTCAAAAGATGAAGGTTATGAGTTCGATATGCAGGGGTGCATGCATCTGGCTTCGGCCTCCCCATTGTAACAAAAAAGAGAAGAGGGGCTGATTTGGTTTGTGTGGGCACCCACAAACAGATCTAATGGTTTGATACCAACCATGCTTCCAAACTTAGAATTTGATGCTAGGCACTCTCATTTAGCTAAATATTTTTCATATAGGAACCACCAATGACTGAGCTAATTGAGCGCCATTATGGTGGTTCTCCCCATTGTAACAAAAAAGGGAGGAGGGCTTATTTGGTTTGTGTGCAATATTTTATATTTTTCATATAAAATATTTTAGCTCACCTAAATGTTTTTCATAAGGCATGATTTGATGCACAACCGTGCCTTACAATAGAAAAAGACAACCAATTCCTGTAATTTGCAGAGAGACTGGTTCAAGATTCCGGTAAATTCATTGCCTACGTAGAGAATTGGAACACTTAGCTGTGCAGTGTGCAGGACCCTGACGTGGGGGACTCCACGACTCGTTCAAACGGGCGGAGGCTCTTTCTTCGCACGATATCCGATGAAAGCAGCTGACATTACAACCATCACCATCACAATACACTAAGAACATCATCAACATCATAAGTAGTTGCAAAAACGCTAGTAACATGCTCAGAGAACCAACAGTTTGTTATCATGCTGATAAAACAAAAACATGGATGGGAATTAACACATCGGGGAGAACTTGAAGCATCCCGGCAACCATGAATACTGCAATATTTCCAATTAGAGATGTGAATCGCAACCGCTAATACAACAACAATTCAGAGTAACCTGCGTAATGGTTGTCTTGAAGAAGAATGTCATATCATTTTTTTATATAAAGAGGTTCCATCATAACATTGAGACAGTATGGCGTCTTCTCAGCGTATACACAACGGAATTGATGCCAACACCCTCTTTTGCCTTATTGTCAGAATTGCAACAGTTATAAGAGCAGTGACTAGTTGAGTAGTCCAGAATTTTGAACATCTATCACCAGCCTTTAATACTTCTACCTGGTAGAGGTTCAGCCCATCATTTCTGTCACGTTAATGTGAAACTTGATCAATTTAATCTGGATACATTAAATCACGTTGCATGCTGCACTTGGCAATTGAAAAAGTATTTTTTACAAGATGATCCTCATAGCCATAACGAAAGTTGCTTCGTCTCGCTAATTGCAAATTGCACCATCAAAGCTCATCAAAGCAGGAAGGATTCATGATTTCCACAACCAAGAGGTGAACATTAATGGACATCCTCGTGCGACTTTGACGCATGCAAGTTGCTCCCTTCCATCATTTCCACTTCATAGGCTGTTCTACTTTGTGAGCTCCCTTTCTCCTCATGCCCCACTGACTTGAGTCTTGCTTCATGCATAGCTAACAATTCATATCTGGTCCATTAGAAGTTAAAACATACATCAAAACGAAGCACGTTGAAAAGAAAAAATTTGCACAGGTATCATAAGTGATTAGCAGAAAAGAAAGCTGAGCAGCATGGTGAAACAAAAAATATGTCAAGGAGTGTTACAGGAAAAAAACAGTTCTATTGTTTCAAGGATTTATAGTAAGAGAATGCACTTGTTTCTTTTTTCCCCTGGTAAGCAAGCAAGTTTTCCTAACATCTTCTAACTAAGCTTCTACAACAAAAACTCGGAAAGCTTGAAAATACATGTCAAGAGCATCTGCAATCATCAGATGCACTATGTTAGTCCGAAAGAAAGTAGCCAACATTGCAGTATAACCTCTGTTATGCTGTGTTTGGGATATGTGCATTTGTCACTTCAGCCTTATGACTATATGAAGATTCGCAAAGTTGGAATTCCATGATAAAATCGGCTGATTCAGCTCACTGGGACCAATTGATTAAAGTTACATTTATGCACTCCACAAGCAATTAACAGGTTCAGGTGTGAAAGGTCAGGAAATTGCGAAATGTCATCAGCAGGAAGTTTCCATGAATAGAAAGTGCAGCAAAGATGGAAGACAGAGAACCTAACAAAAACATTTACTATCTAAACTAGTGGCCTAAATTAAAACTGTAGAAACTCTAGGCCAAGAAACAATTTACCAAACAGCAGTAAAAGTTTGACTTAGTTCATATACTTAAACATTAAAGCCATGCAATCCCGAGTCGTTGCTAAAATGGAAGGATTTTACCAATGTCCATGAATGAGATATCAGACACCTTTTGTGTATTGGAACTTACAACAAACAACAACAACAACAACAACTAAGCCTTTTCCCATACTATACGGGGTCAGCTAATGCATTGGAACTTACCTGTCAAGAAATTTCACTACCTTAGGACCATTAATTACTCTTTTGGAGGATATATTAGGTAGGAATAGGGAACATGTAAAGGGCCTTGGGCATAATGAAGTCCAATTTTAAATGCTTTTGTTAGCAGATTTTCACTATTTCAAATCTGACTTAGGTAGGATCATGTACCGCGAGTGCAAAAATCTCCTGATAAAAGTCCACAGCCCTCAGATGGGGATGGACAGATGCCTGTTTACCGAAGTTTCATCAGCCAGCACCTTGCTGAAACAACCTTGATGTTGGAGTAGTGTAACGTACGCGATCATGATAACAAGGAGAAGAAGCCCATTTCATCATACAGTAGATTCAATGGTCTAGGCAAAACACTTCCAGGGATGCTTCTGAAAGGCCCTTAGATTGACTTTGTTGCAAGAGAGTTAACACAAACCTCTTTTGATTAAGATCTTTTGATTCTTCCCAACAACTCTCCCCCAAAACATATACATACACACACACACACACACAGAGAGAGAGAGAGAGAGAGAGAGAGAGAGAGAGCTCACTTCGCCACATATTTTTGGACTAGACTGAAATATATATGCCAGAATTGCCTCTCCTTTAGGTGACGGGGACATAGAACATACCTAAGGTGTGAAATTTCCTGAAAACCGATATAGTTAGATTCATGTCACACCTTGGCAGACAAACTTCAAGAACCACAAACCCATAGCTTTATGAAGAGAGAGCACAAACTAGAACACAAATAACATCAAACCATGAATAACATAGACACAGTAAGAGATGATGCCAGCTTATGACATTGATAAGTAATATTTCAATCAAACGCCTAGTACACAACTTTAATCCATAATTTTTGGACCAAGTTGATCATCCAACTTGATAGTGCCATAGTGGAACACAACAATGGTAGACAAAACAATAGCAAAAAGGAGTTCTTGTAGACATTGCTTACCTGTTCTGCCTTAATAGTTGCATCATATTTCCCAACTTTAACTATGGCATCAAGAGTATAACAAAGATTTGAAAAAAGAAAGAGAGAAACAGAAAGCTACTGATTTCCTCAAGATAGTGAACTTGAGCAGCAAAACTCTTGTAGTATAAAATACAATATACTTCATGTTTGAGGACTATTTTGAGCATCCTTTCTATTGCAATTTGCAAGTGAAACCAAAAGATGAAACCTGCAAAATGTTTTATGTCATGCATTTGGTGTATCAGCTTTCTATATTGAAAAATTTAAACCTCAAATAATGCTAATCAAGTGCCGCCTGAAGAATAGAAGTTATTGGGTCTTGCCATTCTATTAGTGTATGAAATTAGATGTCTTCAGGCTCAAAGTTTGATGGAAAACTCCACGCTACTGCTCTATACACTTAATTTCGCACTATGCTTGTTGATCTAGTAAACGGTAAATAAAAGAGAAGGCCAAACTTGGCACAACACAAAAATAAGCATTTCAAATTCTAGGAAGATAACGCCAAACTTTAACTTCAACGCTCACTTTCCATATCTGGCAATAAAGCAGCACAGATAATGACCAGAACCAGCCCAAATTAATGAAGGAAACATGGACAACCAACCGAGACACAAGCTACCAACTGCACGCAAAGTAAGCAAAAAGGAATGTCAAACTCTGAAACGAACCAAGATCCCGTAGGATATCCATAAAATCACCATTCTACTCTTTCACCCTTAACCCAAACCATCAAAATCAAAAGTAATTGGACCAGTGACCCTGCTGTGACTGGCTGCCAACTATGAAGAACTCAAACAAACAAGAAAGGCAAACAAAAGTTTTAAACAAGACAAGACCCGGAAGATAAAAATCATCAGTGAAGATAAACGAGAACAAGAGATGCCAAACCAGAAAGCAGAGAGAAACATCCCCACAGATACAATGCCAAGCAGAAAGACATCACCTTCACATTCAATAGCACAAGATTGGCGTGCTGCACTTGCCATTCCGTGAGATCCTGCCTAACATTACCAACTAACGCGGGGCTATCTGAATCACCATTTCTTCCTACCAACAACAAAATTCAGCCAAAAAAAGAAGATGGTGCTGATGAAACGCATAGAAGAAGAGAAGCGAAGGAGAAAACCAAAATTTGGAGGAATACCATCATCTAATTGGTATCCTTTGAAGGTGTCCAAGGTAAATCCCTTGGCGAATTCCTGCAACTGGTCGGTAATACCAAAGCGAATCAAGGTATCCTTGTCCATGCCTTGTGATGCTGATGTACAGGTCTGCTGTGGTTTCGGTGAGCGAAAAGCCTTACCGGTCCTGCTGAGCCAGGAAGACCACCCGCTATGCACGCCCTTGTCATTGGTGTTCATGGTAAAGAAAGGCAAAGAGTGAAAGGAACGAGAGGAAACCAAACAAACCCTCCCTTGGCTCCTGCTGCTTTGCAGACACTCCCTCGATTTGGAATACGAGAAGATCGGGTTTGGATTTGGTACATACCATGAATAATCAAATATGGGTTTGCTTGGATGATCACAGGTGGAAGGTGCAATCTTCCCCCTATGGTTATTCTTCATTACGTCGATGAAGTGAAAAGTATTTTGGATCAAACTTATCGTTAGCGAGGAAATGACTCATAGATCAAAAGCTTAGGCCAAATCGCACCTTATCCCAACTATCATCAGCTTTGTAGTTTAAACTCTTGTCTATAATCTAGAGGTTGCTATTGCACACTCCTAATTAGTAAGCCGTACACTCCTTTTTCCATCTCTCTCTCTCTCTCTCTCTCTCTCTCTCTCGTTTTCTTCTATTTTCTCATATCATCTTTTTCACCTCTCTTATACTCCTCTTGTATCATGGAAACATGTTCACTGTGTCTCTCTCCTCTGCTCTCTCCTCTCTTATAGTGCTGGCCGTCGCATTTGCCGGAGCCCACCACCAATCTTGCTCACCATCATCATATAAGACCCTTTCTTCTCCTTCTATTGGTACTAAACCCTTTTATTTCTTAAGTAAGAGACATGTGAGTTGTCTTTTTTTAATAGGAGATGTAAGAGATGTGTATTTCTCTTAAAAAAACACACGTATTTCTCTTGAAAAAAATAGAGCTTAAGTTAAAGTATGCTCAAAATGAGACATATGTGTCCAAGTTGTGTCTCTTCTATTATGTGGTATGATGTATGAGCAACTTAATGAAAAGATAATTTGGAGATTATTTGTCTAAAAAAATGTGCATTTAGTAAAAAAGATGTGTATTTAGTAATTCTTTTTTTAAATACCTGCTACCGACTACCTTAATAGTGAGGCAAGCAATAGCAGGTAGTAGGTAGCAGTAGAGGTTTGTTTCACAAGACTACACTTATTACTAAAGGGTAAGCTACTTAAGTTAACCATTGTATTCTGGTTATATTGATATCAAACCACTTGCTGGCAAAGGGACTTCATTAAAACTGTTTGAGAATGACCAAAAGCTGGCTCACATCTATTTAAGAACCAATGCACTAACATTCGAGTCAACTCGTGTTGATTAACAGAGCCTGGAAGTTCTTCAAAAATGGTAGTGGTATGTGAAGTGGAGGACAAGATTAATGGCAAAATTTCCAGCTGGAGTGCCTCGTCTCTTTCACTTGCAGGTAAACCACCTCAGCCAGTGGCGGATCTACGGTGAGGTGAGGCGGCTACCTTACCTCAAATTCGAAAAACCAATGAAAAACTTGCAAAGTACGATTGAATCAATGGCTACGATGCCATTGACCTGAGCAGTTGGTGGTGGGAGTAATTTTTCTTTTAGGGTGAGGTGAATACCACATGACTATTGTGGACAGTGTCATAGGCCACACTTGCTATAGTTTTTTCATTACAGTGAGGCAAAGTTAATTGGGCCTCAGAATATAGTCATCGACTTCTCGATTTTGATAATATCGGGAGACTGAAGCCAATGCATGCAGTGGGTGTTGAACTCATGACCTCTCAACTAGGGGTGAGCATTAGTCGGTGTTGACCAAATAACAGAATCAAAGTTTCCAATTCGGTTTGGTTCTATTAAACAGTTCAGTGTCGGTTCATTTAATGTAATTTGGTTCTCAGTTTGGTTTCCATGGATCCCAAACAGAACCAACCGTATAAACAAAAACTTTAACATGAAATCTATTTAATTTTCATGATTTAGATTGTATCGACCACGGTTCGGCTTGTGTGAGAAACCTTGACACTCACATTTAGAGGCACTCATTATTTTCATTAACTAGCTATTCTTTGCAACTACCCTTAACAATATACAACAACAACAACTAAGCCTTTTCCCATACTAGACGGGGTCGGCTACATGGATTCTTTGTTTCCACAGAGCCCTATCATGTGCTATGTTAGCAGTTAACTCACAATAAGCTAGATCATTCTTTATTGTTTCTTACCAACACTTTTATGGTCATCCTCTACCTCTTTTAATACTTTCCAAATTTAGTTTTTCATATCTTTTTATAGGTTCTTCTTTTGATCTTCTTTCTATATGTCCAAACCATCTTAAACGATATTCTCTCCTTTTATCCTATATTAGTGTCACTCCTAATTTGTTTCTAATAACCTCATTATGTATACAGTCTTTTCTTGTATGACCACTCATCCATCTCAACATCTTCATTTCTGTCACAGACATCTTTTGTACATGTTGATGATTAACTGCCCAACACTTAGAACTATAAAACATTACAGGTTTAATTGTTGCTATATAATATTTACCTTTTAACTTTAATGGTATCTTCTTATCACAAAGAATACTTGATGTTCCTCTCCATTTTAACCAACCAACATTAATTCTATGCATAACATCTCCATCAATTCTTCCATCACTCTGAAAAATTGACCCTATGTATTTAAAACTTTTCTTTTGGGGGATGCAATGGTACGCCAATTTTAATTTCTATGTCCTCTCAAGTAACCAAATGATCAAACTTACATTCCATATATTTGTCTTTGTTCTACTAAGTCGGAGACCTTTGTTTTCTAATGTTTCTCTCCATAGTTCTAATTTTCTATTAACTTTTTTCTTAGACTCCACTAAGACAATGTCATCTGCAAATAACATACACCAAGGTAATGTCTTTTATACATTTTGATGGTTAACTGCCCAACACTCGGAACCATAAAACATGGCAGGTTTAATTGTTGCTCTATAATATTTACCTTTTAACTTTAATGGTATCTTCTTATCACAAAGAATACTTGATGCTCCTCTTCATTTTAACCAACCAACATTAATTCTATGCGTAACATCTCCATCAATTCTTCCATCACTCTAAAAAATTGACCCTATGTATTTAAAACTTTCCTTTTAGGTGATGAAATGTATGCAAATTTTAATTTCTATGTCCTCTCAAGTAACCAAATGATCAAACTTACATTCCATATATTTGTCTTTGTTCTACTAAGTCGGAGGCCTTTGCTTTCTAATATTTCTCTCCATAATTCTAATTTTTTATTAACTTTTTCTTAGACTCCTCCATTAACACAATGCCATCTGCAAATAACATACACCAAGGTACTTCATCTTAAATATGTTTCGTTAACTCATCAATCACCATTATAAATAAGTATGGACTTAAAGTTGATCCTTGATGTAACCCAATATTAACTTCAAAGAAGTCTTTCATTCCTTCATGAGTCCTCACACATATTTTTGCACCATCGTACATGTCTCTTATAAGGTTAATGTATGTCAATGAGATACCTCTTTTTTCTAAGGTTCTCCAAAGAACCTCCCTCGATACCCTATCATAACCTTTTTCTAGATCAATAAATATCATGTGAAAGTCTTTTTTTTTTGCTCTAAAATGTTCCATAAGACGTCTGAAAAGGTGAATCAATTCAACAGTAGATTTGTCTAGCATGAATCTAAATTGGTTCTATATTGTACTTGATACTTGTCTTAACCTACGTCCGATAATTCTTTCCTACAATTTCATAGTATGGATCATTAATTTGATACCTCGATAATTCGCACAATTCTAAATGTCTATCTTATTCTTATATATGGGTATAAGTGTACTCGCTCTTCATTCCTTGAGCATCTTTTGGTCTCTCCATATTTCATTAAATAGTCTTGTGAGTCAAATGATTCATATTTCTCCTAGTATTTTCCAAACTTTTATAAGAATATTGTCTGGTCCTACCGATTTACCACCCTTCATATGTTTAAGAGCCTCTTTGACTTCATTCTTTTGCATATGTCGGTAGAAATTGTGGTTTATATATTTTTCTTATTTGACTAACTCTCGTAAGCTAATACTAACATCTTTATTTTCATTAAAAAACTTATAAAATAGTTTTTTCAACTATTTCTTCTATCATCATTTGCCACTAGAATTTTTTCATCATCGTCTTTGATGCATCTAACAGAATTAAGATCTTTAATTTTCTTATCTCTAGCCCTAGTTATCCTAAAAATATTTTCACCCTCTTTTGAGTTTTGTTTTTTTATATAAATCCTCCCAAATTTTAGCTTTTGCTTGAGTGACGGCCTTTTTCGCTTTCTTCTTTGCTTTTTTATAAGCCTCTAAAGTTTCACTAACTTTTTTAGCATAATGTAATTTGTAACATTCCCTTTTGCCTTGATTTTATTTTGCACTACTTCACTCCACCACCAAGCTTTTTTTTGTGCCGGTACACCTCCCTTAGATTCACCTCATCTTTCGCCACTTTCCTAATATGTATAGTCATATTGTTCCACATATCACAAGGTGTACCAACATAATTCCAAGCACAGAACAAGAAGGAATCAAAACCTCTTATGAAGCCAGTTAACTCGATAAATTAAATTTTGGTTTGGTTAAGTTCGGTTACCATCACAAATTGGTTCAGTGTCATTTGAATTTTCAACATTATTTCAGTTTTCGGTTTGGTTCAGTTCCGTTACCTTCATAAATCTTGAGCATTGTTTCTGTTTTGGGTTTGTTCGGCTCAGTTCGGTTTGACCAATGCTCAGCCCTACTTTTAACTTGTGAGCGAACCCCCAAGGCAGGTGAGGTAAGCTCTTTGTGCACATAGACAACAAGTTAAACCGTGGTTTACGATTATAATCCACGGTTACACTTTTCATCTTTTGCAAAATTTGGGTGAGGTAGATGCATCACCTAGCTTGTAAGGTAGATCCCCCCTGAACCATGTGACAGATATCGCCTTCCAAACAAGCAACCTACAACCTGCTTCGTCGCCACACGCCATCGTAGTTGTGTTTAGCTGCCCTTATTATGTATGTCCAAGGACATTAAAATCTTTTGGGCCTCATGAACCCATCTGTTACCATGTCCAGCTTGTAGGAATGGCAAAGGGTAGGGGTGTTTGAGGAACTGTTGGAACCAAACCAAACCGTCCAAACTTGGTTCGGTTATAGATGTTGAGCGGTTTAATTCTAACAAGAAAAAAAGTTGGTGGTTCGCTTCACAATTTTAGTGTTAAAAGAACCTATACATATACATACACACATATATAAATATAAAATTTATATGCTTAATATACATATAAATCTTGATAAGTTTATAAATTTTTATATAAAAGCTTTATATTCGGTTCACGGTATTGAAACCAAGGTTTGAACCAAACTGAATCGTTACACACATACATACACACGTATATTATAAAGTTTATAAATTTTTTATATATATATATAAGTTTTATAACCTCATATACAATTAAATTTGAATCATAAATCCAAACAATATGATGACATAATACTATTATTTAATGAAACCCTAAAATAAGTAGAACCGTAGTTCAAAATCAGTTTGATTCGGTTTTGATCATGCCAAAGTTTGGTTCAGTGTTCTACAAACTAGAAACCGGTTCAAGGAAGAGGCTAAAACCGAACCAAACTGAACCTTGTACACCCCTAACAAAAGGCAGGTTGTGGACTGGTACGCGTAGAGTAACCCCATTCCCAAACCTCAATTTTATGCCCCGCACTCGCCCCCTTACCTGATGGGGAACACTGGTATGAGTTTGGGTCCCTTTTCCCCTCCCTAGAAGCAGATACGAGGCACCTCATGCCCTAATTCTAATCTCATCAAGTTCCTTAAAATTACATGAATCTTGGACAATCTTAAACTTAATCCAAATAACTGAAAAAATTTAAGGTTAGGTGGTTGCAATTTTGCAAATTCAACGCCAAATATATATGTATGTAATTATGCATGTATTTATGTATCTGTTTTTATGTGTATTACATACACACACACACACACACGTATAGTTTGGGTCGGGTATGGGTTGGGCACTTGTTATCCCGTAACCACCCTACGCTCAGTCAAAGATGTTTTAACTGACCCCAAACCCAAACACCAGTTGAACTGGGTAATCTCCAAACCGAACTGGGTCGAATTCCCACGAATCGGGCCAATATTGCCATCCATATAAGCTTGGGTATTTGCTGCAAGCACCTCTTTTTTTTTCTTAGAATGAAAAAAAACGTTCAATAATATCAAAGAAACACAGCATAATGGGGAGACGCTTAGATAAGAGAGAAGCGATCGAACTCCGTCAAATTGTACCATTCGGTACCTTAGGAACAACTTAACTAGTGTTACATAATATTAACCCCTCCAAAAAGCTAACGTCACATAAATAAATCCATTGTACATGAATCAAAATTTCCATATTGGCAAACAAATGATAATGACCAATAGTCAAACGCCAAAACTACATAAGTCACATCATCTAATATCCATTGCAGCTCTGATGAGAAACAAGATTTGGTTATTTGTTACCTTGCGGAGCCAAAGAAGCTAGCAACCTACAGAAGCTTCTCAGCTATTTGAACTGCATTAAGGGCGGCTCCCTTTCGAATCTGATCACCGCAGACAAAAATGTCCAGTCTATCAAATGCAAAGAGGTTCATGTCAGTGATAAAGCAATCCAGCAGCCAAGCATCGACACACACAGAAATGTCTGCTAATCTCGACCTTAGCTGACTTACCCATAATCACCATCCTGGGATAAATCACGACGAATGCGACCAACCGCAACATCATCCTTGCTTGACACCTTGCAACCATCATAGTTAACGAAGTCAAGAACTCCGTAAGGCGCACACACGCCAAATTGTCATACATGTAGAATACACACACACACACACACATATATATATATAAGGAAACTCCCGCACGTTTTCAAGGCGATCGGGACCTGTATGTATGCATGCACGCATGAATGTGCATGTGTGTGTGTGTGTGTGTGTGAGAGAGAGAGAGAGAGAGAGAGAGAGAGAGAGAACCTCCAAAGGAGTTGGGAAGCAATTGGAAGATCGATCATCAATCACCACAACCCCAGGTGCTGTCTCAAGAATTTTCCTTGCTGTTATCTGAATAATTTCAGATGACAGGATCAAAGTCAACAAATTAGGCAAGCGTGAGTGTTTTAGTCTCCAGGCCGTAAAGCAGTTTGAACCGTAAAGAACATATAACTAGTTCCTAAGAAGTCATAACAAGATAAAGATTACAAGAACCATCCTTATGCAAAGGCAAAACCCAGCAATATCATTCTCTGTTCGAAGCTATTCTAAATTTCACATTGTTTATTCCAACAAGGAACGTATCAAATTGTTGGCAATCGATACCTGAGACATACACCCAACCTCCCACCTATATGTGCGTGTATGCTTGTTTATATGTCTGTCTGTCTGTATAAGGAGCTACTATATGTACTTGAGTGCAATGCACTCTAGAAAAAGATGCAGCGGAGAGTTCAATCTGCAAAAAGGTAACCATATGCATGTGATCTTCATCTCCAAAAATCTTGGAGCCAATTATTTATGACTTTTTCTTGGATAAGCAGATTGGATTTTATAAGAGTTCACAAATTAGAAGTCTTCTATTCTTTTGCAGTGTAAACTCCAAGTACACAGATGTAACACGTCAAATCCATAGCTTTATGAAACTCCTAGCAAATCCACATGGCTAGTTATTTTGAATCACCGCATAGAACAAAGGTTAAAAACCTCAACCATATAAAATATTTTTCCTATTATATACAATATGACTTGGAGAGTCAAACTTTTTGGGCATCTTGAGCCTAACACTTAAAACTCTATCTGCCAGAATCCAATTAACATATGTTGATAACAAAGACGAACCAAACAGCATAACATTTGGCATCATGAAGGCTAGCCAACTGCACTTATAAGATTTAGGATAAGAGAAACAAATCATGCACATTAAGCACTCCCTTCATTCTCAATAAATTCTACACCACCAAAACGTTCTCCAGAGTTGATCTCTTAATGGCTAACATTGTTTTAGTTTGAGGTGCCGCTCTTGCAGATACCCTCTGGGGTATGAATTGCGGAGCTAAATCTTCACTTCAATAAATCATATTACCGTTTATGATATTTGTGATACTGATACTATACATTTCCAATAAATACTGTAAAGGTACAACTCTGCACCTTGAGAAAATGGTACCCTTGACATATTAGGATGAAGATAAAAAGTTACGACCAATTCTGCTTCTGCTCACCTACCCCAACTTTCTCACACAGACATTCAAGCTTACTTTTTTATACTCTCACCAATCACCAAGACAAGTGGACCTAAGCATAGCACATGATATTGCAAATAAACATCACAGATATTTGAACACTGTTGCACACAAAATATTTGCTCAGAAAACATTCTACTGTTCATTAACCGATCATTGCTTATCACATCACTAAAATACAGACAGATGCCCACATATTCAGTTTTGGTATTCATGACACCTTTGAATGATTTTCATAATATACTGTGGAACCACCAAATTCTGCTCACTGAAAATGTAGAAACAAGAATAATTACCATTTCAATGACCCTCAAGAAGGGAACTCCAGCAGAAACACTGAATATTTAGCATATGGCAGAAGGAACGACAAACAACTCAGAGAAGAAAGAAATAGCCACAAAACACTACAAGCAATATGATCACCAGGTTGTTTAGTTCATATGCATTACCTCATCAATTGGCTTCTCGAATTGCAGATTCACACTCTCAGCATGTGCACGCATTACAGGAACTCGGATGCATGTGGCAGTTACTCTCACATTGGGATCATTCTACAAGACGAATTAGGAGATAGGAAACAGTGAGCTAATTTAAAAAGCTTATTTAAAAAGAAAAGGAAATGACAAATAATATAAAGACGAGTAAATGACAACAAGCACGCACCCAAATTTTCCTTGTCTCCTTTACCAACTTCATTTCTTCTTCATTATAACCGTTTGATAGAATTGGGGCATTGTGAGAGAAAAGATTGAAAGCATACTGCTCGGCAAATTTGCATGCAATCAAAAAGTAACATCTTCAGCAATAAGCATGGCGAACGAGCAAATTATGCTACTCTGAGCAACCAAAAAAGAACACAAAAGGAAAAAGTTTACTGATGGAATAACTACATCTTCAATACTAGGAAGAACAAACCTGCTGCTTGAAAATTTTGCAAGTTGGCTTCTTCCCTTCCAGGACCTATTGGTGGAAAGAACAGAAATAGACAAATTAGTATTCCAAAGAATTCTAGAGGAAAAATTGCCTACTCATCAGCTACTAACATAAAAGCCTCACAAAGATCCAGCATCATATCTAGCTTCCTGGTTTTACAGAGTTGTTTCATGTCTGGACACCTCCGTTTGAACAAAAAATAATGGATACATCCATATTTCTGATTTGTCTAGCTAACAGACATAGGATATTTAAGATGATATATAGGAAACAGACAAAATGCCATTTCAAAGCGGCAGAGGCTGTTTGAACTATGTTCAAAGAAAATGATGCGTAATTGAATAATAAACGTTAAATAAGTCCCCAAAAGGGCCAAAACATGTCTGTACATGTGCATGTGTGAGTGAGTGAGAGTAACCTCCCGAGTTTGCAGTTCAAGCTCTTCCATAGCTGCCGCTCCTGCACCACTAGCAGCCTGATATGTACTCACTACCATCCTTGTTACCTGATCTCAGTGAATAACAATGACGTGAGGGTGTTTACCACTAACAACATGAAGGTAATGCTAAACAATAAAATCATCAAATATGTATGCCAACAAAGAAACAGGCAAAAGTGTACAACAAGTTAGAATAGAAATAATCTAGTCCACTGCATGGTCTAGGATCCAACCAAGAGAACCAACTAGTCGTGGGATCCAATGCTCGTGCATTGGACCCTACCAGAACCTTGATTACTAGTTAAGTCCTATAAAACAGTTCAGTAAAATGAAGATATCCTGACATCTCAGCGAAATCTCAAAGGCATTTGCTGCAATGGAGGTTAGACAAGCAAATCAGATAATTAAAATTTCAAATGAATCTAAGCTCAGGAGATGATAAGGCGGTTCATCAAAGTTCACTCCACTGACATCATACATCCGTAAAAAAAGAGAAAATAAAGCAGGTGGCACCCCTTCCTATAGGACCCCGTCAGTTTCCTATTTTTCCAGTTTGGTTTCTAACTGCTTTTAACTTCCTACAGTTCTAGTTCTGACATATGCAAATAATGAAAACCCTAGAATCATCAAAGAAGATGATACCAGATCATCGCTAGAGGTGTCTCGTGTCTGAGTTCATCCTCTTGAATAATATAATCATTGCCAGATATAAAGAAAATAAAGGAAGAAGGAACTCTCTATTCTGTTTCCTTTAGGAGAGTTTGAGAATTGATTGCTGTAGAGTATGTTTATGACACAACATATCTTAAAATATGGATAACATGAAAAGAAAAATGACAGTGTTAACGGTAAAGTAACATAATAGCAGCAGCCAGCAGAGAAAAGGTATGAACATTTTGCACGCCACATTATTAGTAGATCAAAGCAAACCAAATTTTATAACTACATCCTTATGTCTTTAATAACAAATAACTTGTTTCACGTAGTTAAATTCAGAATGGAATTAGCATAAGATGGGAAAGCTATTATCTAAGACTTGCATTGAAATTAAAGCATAACTTTACTAGTCATGAGACTCATGACTTATATCCATGGTTAATCACTACAAATACTCCAGATGGGTATCCCAAAATTGATAACTTAATGGCTATGAAAAAATCCAACTAATCATCTACTTGTCCACAAGGAAATGCATTGCAAAACACATACATCTGAAGAAAAGAAATTGAACCTAGAAAGGATGCAGGCAAACATTCTATGGAGGTTTACATACATTGGCACTCAATAAGAAACATAAACTGAAACAAAAATTGGAAACAGTTTTCTACCTTAGCATGCCGATGAAGAGGAGTTGCTGCCATCAAGCATATTATAGTTGAACAATTAGGATTTGCAATAAGTGCACCTTTTCCCGTACCGAGCTTTATATGAGCCATTGCTTCTGGATTAACCTAGAAGCACAAGGGAGAAAAAGCTTTCAAAAGCAACTAAACACCATGAGTTCAAGTTAACAAGGAGAGAATAAGAAACCATGTTTCATCATATACAAAGTTCCAATAAGTTTGTAAATAAGAGATGCAAGTAAATGAACAAGCACCTCTGGGATGACAAGTGGAATTCCCTCATCCATTCGGAAAGCAGAGCTATTGTCAACTACAATTGATCCTTGTGACGCAGCTATAGGCCCAAACTTCTTACTACAAAAAACAGTTTATAGCTATTAGATGGTGAAAAAGAACAAAACTGTAAGCACAGAAAGCACAACTGTAACAACTAGAAGTCATGCGCAATTAGACAATCCACCAAACTAGCAAT
This sequence comes from Brasenia schreberi, assembly GCA_036023115.1. Classification (NCBI taxonomy): domain Eukaryota; kingdom Viridiplantae; phylum Streptophyta; class Magnoliopsida; order Nymphaeales; family Cabombaceae; genus Brasenia; species Brasenia schreberi. Next base: position 14,798,865 of record JAYKKT010000091.1, on the reverse strand, counting down.
TAAAGGCTTAATTAGCACAAGCACCTTTTCCATTTCTTGGAGACTAGTGCGTGAAAATTTAACAACACACTTAACTCCAGATTTTCCAAATGCAGATTGCCATTTGCTCTACAATGGTACACCATATATAACTTTACATAAATAAATTTTCTCATTTCTAGATTGAAAATCTGACGATCCAGATTTTCCAAAGGCAGAGTTCCGTGTGCCCGATAAATATTCTCATCTCTGACACAAAAGGCTTCCTGAAAATAGACAACGCCTATCCCAAGGACACCGTATCTACCTGAACAAGTTCTATTTTCGTCGGATACCATTTATTTCATGTGATTAGAAGAGAATGAATTGAGCAACAGGACTAAGAGATTCGTAAGCATGCATCACTAGTAAAAACATGTCAGTGAACCAACTCGATATGGATTTGGTCTAGACATGAACGCCTCTAGGGTATAGTGTCAAGGGTTCGCTTCCAAACAAGACATGCTTGAAACACGCTATTGGGCATGTTTGTTTCTCTGTGTTTTCCATTTAAAGATTTGTAGTTTTCTTCAATACCATCAGAAAGTGGGATCGAACGCCTGGACACTGTCAGACTTGAGACCCGCTAGTTGTTTCCTAAAACCACTAGAGACACCATGAAATTCATACGGTCAGTGGGATGCAAAATTACTATCGATCAGTTAATGGGATAAAATCACACCATCGACCAATTAAACTTTCTCGTGTAGCTGCTTCGTATGAAGTATGCGCATTTTACAATGAAGCAATCAGGGCCTTAGTCTTCAGTAAGATAGAAGCAGAATTCCTCTTGAAAGTATTATCATATACAGAGGTTCACAATCGAAAAATAAGCATATTAAGAAAGGAGAAACCAACCGACCTAATGGATCCACCAGCGCTGAACAACGCAATGTCAATTCCTTTGAAGCTTTCTTCAGTGAGCTCTTCCACAGTATACTCCTTTCCCTGCAACGAAACCCCAAAACCAAAACAACAGAAGAAGAATCAGTCGAGTTAAGACAGCAACAACTAAATCGGAAAGAGGGATTAAGGAGAAATGAGTTCGGTTTAGGGGACCAAGCAAACCTCAAAAGGGATGACTTTTCCGGCGGATCGCTTGCTGGCGAGCATGGAGATAGAGCGATAGGGGAAGTCCCGAACGGAGAGGACCTGAAGGAACTCCTGACCGACGGCGCCGGTGACGCCAACGACGGCAAGAGACGGGCCGTCCTCCCTCAGCGCCATTCTAACTACGTTTCTACTCCTACTCCTGGTTGTGAAGAACGCGGATGACGATGACGGGTTGGTTAATGAGACGGAGCGAGGGGAAGCCATTGAAATTGCGTGAGGTGAAGGACGCAAGGATAGAGAAGACGACGCCATTGGCTTGCTTGCTGATCAAAAGAGAGAGTGAGAGAGAACTAGGGTTTAAGAAGAGCAAATGGGAATCGGGGGTGGAGCCACTCTCTGCTTAGGGGGCGCCGAAAACAATGAGCTCTTGAGACGAACTATGTGCTGCAAGAAACAGCCAGTTTCATGATTGGGCGGCGGTTCGCCACAAAAAGACGGCGTTTTCCTCTAGAAAGAGTAGGAGACGAGTGAATAGTGCACGTTGTAAACGTCATCTCGGACCAACTTCAGACATTTAACTTTAAAATATTAAAAAGACATTTTTACATAATTTTCAAATAAATACAAAACAATTAAGCCTTTTATAAAATTATAAAACAATTAACTTTTTTCGTAGGAGACGAGTAGATATGAATTCTTTATTTTCATCAAGTTTGATCATGGGCCATGTAATCGAAACCTTTCTGTGGTACTTAAACTGATAAATTCAAATAAATTTCAATCATTTCTTTTTTAATAATTAAAATTTGAATTTGATCATGTGTCATATTAATCGAGAGTTTTTTTTTCATTATATGATGAATAATTGAAATTGAAATTTAAAAAATAATATATATATATATATATATTTATTTATAAATATATTTTATTTATATAAGTATTTTTTACTTTTAAATTTAAATTATAATCATTCATTATTTTTTATAAATAATTGAGATTTATTTGAGTTTACTATTTTTAAATATATTAATATAAACTAATTGCTCTTTCTCTCTATATATATAAGAGTCACCACTATTAGATGCATAGCATATATTTTGCATTTTTGAGAACTATGTCATCGTGAAATGAAAAAGGCGAACTATGTATATGTGGAAGACGCGGTATCGAACTCAGGACCTTTTTTTGTGCGTGGTCCACTAGGTCCCTTTTTTTTTTTTGTGTGTGTGTGTGTGTGCAGACGTGCGCGTGCAGGTCTATGTATATGTGGAAGACGAAGCCAGGTGCGTCCGCCGGCTGGTATTGAACTCAGGACCTTCAAGCTTCAACACGTGATCAAGCCCCTAACCAGTTGAGACAACTTTCTCGAGGTTTACTTCATTATAGATGGTGCTTAGTGCATTATTATCAAGAAAGTTGGAGTTATGCATTGAGCTTGATCTTGAGCCTAAGGTCGACTTGTGGCCAAGATAGTGTCGCTTAACCTGGACATGGCTGGTTCGAACCGAACCCAAACTGTCAACGGATACCAGTGGTAACCGAAACCGGTTCTAAAACTAAGAACCCTTGGTTGGATTACGTTTTATAATCTCAAGAAACCGGCCTGGAACCGAAACCGATGGTTTCAAACTGTTGTTAATTATGTTTTGAATATATTATTTGAAGTCATTTATCACAAACAAATAGTTAATTCAATGGGAGGGAGAGCCTCTGCCATTGCAGTAAGTGGGGAGTTGAACTCTCCTTGGGCACATTATCCTTATGTTAACAAAAAAGTTGAAAGCGGTTTCAGGACGGTTTCGAAACTGGAACATGCATCGGCATTATGCTCAATCTCAAGTTATATTAACAACTAATTTGTAAAAGCACCATGACGTTTCATGTTTTCCTTCTAACACTATTTTAGCGGTCTTCCTCTATCTTTCTTAAAGTTTTAATTATCTAATCTAACGCTTTTTTTCTCACTAGAGGGCCAAGGTAATATAAAAGATATAAAACAAGTGTAATTGAGCCCGGTGATGAGACTCGAGCTTGATTTCAAGCTAAGATCGAGCTACATTTGAGCAATTCATGCTCTCTCGCTCAGAGCTGCATGTTTAACTTAATTAATGTCAGCTGAAGATCGATCATTGTGCGCCAGTCTTCAACAGAATATGAGAAACACCCAACTATAATGTGCTTGGGTTACATATTAAGTTCAGGCCGCCAAGCATGTCTTGCCTCAATCTTGGCTCGAGATTCACAAAACTAAGTTGAATTCAAGTTTTATGCGAGCCAATTTGAAAGAGCATATTGTTGGACTTGAGCTAAACACATATATGTATATTTTATATATATATATATATATTATGTATATATAGTGAGAGAAGTAGTGACAAATGCATAATGTCTTTCAGTATATAATCTTGAATAAACATCTAACGTTTGATTGTCATGATGATGATGATTAGTGAATATTTAAGTTAAAAACTATCATTATACTTATGCACTTTGTATTGAATGCATAATATGCACTAAATACTTTTTATTTTACGCATTTATCTCAAAGATCGAAATGATGGAGATATTTATTTAAGATGATACACCCAAAGATATTATGTGTTTACCACTACCCCTCTCCTCTTTATATATAAATAGAGAGAGTGATTGGATACTACTCACTCATATCTAACCACCACTTTTCGAGGAGCATACATTGTCCTTCTTTTTTGAAAGCCTTTAAATTTTTTTAAATTATATTCATAGTACCCAAGCAACGAGTGAACATGTCAGAGGTAGGCAACATCCAAGTTTT
>JAYKKT010000091.1:14185000-14192500 GCA_036023115.1 Brasenia schreberi | reverse complement strand
GGAGCCAGATTGATCCTTTAGAGGGCGTTTGATTATAAGGCCGGGACTAGAACCAGAACCCTAGTCCCAGTGCCAGTAGCGTACCCTTGGGGGTAGGCTACTGATGGACCTCGTACCCTTCTTTGCACCCTGTACCAAGGGCCGTGTTTGATTATTATTATTATACATATATTAGTGTGTACATGTATATATTCTCAAAATCTTCACTTCAAACCTACACGAGTTATTAGTAATCTTTTATTTAGAGCATCATAATACATATCCATACCAACGCAAGGTACAATGATTATGTTTGGAAAGCATAAGGCATGCATACATGCATGCAACCCCATACATATGTTGAAATTGTCATCATGAATTAACAGCAGAAGATGCAAATGGGGCCACCCTGGAAGCGTCCGCAAGCGCAACATGGTCCTCCTTGGCACTTTGCGTAAGACCCGCATGGTGCATTCCCTGCAAAATCCCAACATGAATGTCACAAATTGAATAAACATTCTTATATCTTTTCAGAATAAGAAAGACTAGTAGACCGGGTGAGCCCAATGTGTGGTCCAAACTCGTGTGGGTTAAGCCCCAACTAAGGCTTCAATGATAAGTACAAGGAACAAGAATTTAATAAGTTTCCAGAGCTAGTAAAGCAAGATAATAAAGGTATAGAGTGAATTCCCCATTCGATTGTTTTTATTTTGAAATAAAGTAAAGTGGCCCATTAATTCTAGTTTGAGATATGACTTTGAAAAGAGAGGCATCTCTACCTCATGTGGTCACCCATCCGGCTTTAGGGGGCACATCTTACATTTGTGACTATTTAAGTTTGGAAAACTGGAGGCATACCTCTTAGCATATCCAAGTCATGACTTTTGAACTTATTAATGCTTTGCAAGTAGACCCTAGCCAGGAGAACTGTAGCTATGTATAATGCAACTATGTTGTTTTGCCAAGATACATATACTTTAGCTAGTGGATTGTATTTCACTCCATAAGATATTTCAATTATTTACTTTATGGGAAGATATGGATAAGCACAAGAAAAAACTTACGACTAACGCCAAGCACGCCAGAGTCAGTGGTATCATTGGGCTTGCTCATGAGGGATCCAAGAAAGGGGTTATTGGTGCTAGCCATGGCAGGCGCAGGCGCTACTGCCATTAGAACAAGGAGGCAAGCACAAAGGAATATAAAAACCTTCTTCATGGCTGTTGATGCTCTTGTTAGATGGAGAAGAAACAACAATCAATTTGCCTCTCTCACCACAACCCAAGGCCTTTCTCAAATAGTGTTTTCTTGCTCTAAAGATGGCAACAAATATCATTTTGTTTGCTATGTATAGTAAGAACCATAAAAGCAAGAGATACCTAGTATCCTATACCTTGGATCTTTTTGCTCGCTTATTTTAGGCCACGCGATCCATATATAGGTAGTAGCATCTTTCAATTTTCTTGCTTACTCCAATTATCATTCTTAAGCTTCCGTTGAACAGCTACCATCTTGATCAAGGCTTACTTATGCAAGATCTGAGTCATTGGCTGACTCCAATACTTGAGATTGATCGATTCAACTCAGAATACATAAAATGGGTGCAAGACACACACCCTCTTTTGATAGCAAAACGATAACTCATTCTCATCGACGCTTCTTACATGGGCACTATTGCCATTCACACTAAGGTGATTGGGGACTCCATTCAACTTAGAAGAATAAGACTAAAGCTATAGTAGTAGTAATATGGGTTTGATTCGAAACAAAATTGAGATCTGAATCTACCGAAAAAGAAAGAATAGCGACACTCGATGCTGAGTGTTACTGCTTCATCGACTAGTTAGACACTTTATTTGGTCATATGACGGAGACTATGCCCACTATCGTTGTGAATGAGTTAAATACCCTACATGAATTGGAAATGTTAGTTGAGAACAAAAAACTAGCTGTTGAGGCAGCCACTCAAGCACGAGCCCAACAATGGTTGACTTTCAATGTGTATGCTAGAAGTTGCATGATTCTTGGTTCTTCAACGTCCTTATGATCGAACATGCAATACGGATATGTAAACATTGCTCAAAGGCCTCCTAACTTGATAGTTCAAGCAGGAGCAGATGCTTCCAATGCCATCCATCCCGTCAGCATTTCTCATGGGTTGTTGTTTGAATCCCTTGCCAGAGTCAAGGTTCTGATCTATACTTTGGGGGGCGCGCATCAGGTGCTTTAGCTGATGGGGCCACCTCTTATGCCCAACCTCATGGTAGCCCAAGCTGGTATAGGTTTTCCTCCATGGCAACAACCGGCTTGTGGTCTGCAGCTTCCACCATAATGGCCCTTCTATCCAACCGAAGCACACCTGCCCTAGGACAGTTTTAGACGATTAATCCACAATATCAACCAATTAGCCATTGCCTCATCCACCTATAGACCTCGAGAAGACGCCTCTGAATCGAGACCGTATCATCAACTTGGTCTGAAATGCATTCATTATTGAGCTTCAAGCATCGGATGCTGCTGTGGTTGACTGCAAGCCTTACCTTGAATGGATTGACATGCTTGCTTCTATCCCAAGGGGTTTTAAAGCCATATTCACCACCTTTGTAGGAGAAGATGATAAGTATGATGGTGAAAACTTGGGACAATTCACCCTCAAGTACAGAGAGTTGCACGACAGCAAGTTCCACAAGCTCAAACTCTTATGTATCATGTATGATAGGCCAAGCACATGCTTAGTACACATCTGTAAGGGTCAGTTTATTTAGCCATAGGAGTAGAGGCAAAAAGCCTTCCTCAAATGGTACAACAAAACCCATCCGCAACTAATTAAAAAGATTTGAAGAATCTCTAGTAGAAGATTGGAGAGACTATCGAGGCCTTCTTCGAGAAGTTCCACAACATGGTCACCTATTGTTAGAAACAATTCACTGAGGCCCAATATGTGGCTTTAGCATGGAACTATTTACAATCGGAGATCAAGATGGGATTGTGGTCATTTTTGGCCCTACCCTAATTTAGTTGGTGAAACAAGCAATCGAGGTGGAGTGAATTGCAGGTCTTCATCACATGCGTCGAAGGTATGATGCGTGAAAGAGATGAAGGCACTTATTCAACTGAACCAACCAAATTGATGCAAGGACCACCTTATATTTTCAATGCTCTATGACCTCCGAAGAGGAAAGAGAAGTTGACCGACTTGAAAGAGCCTTGGATCTTTGGTACGTCAAAAGTTGATCTAATATTTGATTTGCTTTCTAAAAGACTAAATATTTCTTTCCAAGGGTCACCCCATCCCTACTCGAGAAGACCATAAGAAGATCTCCAGTCACTACAAATGGTACAATGTTAACACCCAAAGCATCAACCAGTGCATGAAATTCCATATCGGGATATAACATGCCATCAAGAAATTTCGACTCAAGGTTGGAAAAAAGCAACTCGGGACTGATGCACACCGATTCCCAGTTGTTTTTATCTTCTCCATGGAGTAAAATCAATTGTCAGCAACATATCGATGAATCTCACTTGAATTTAGTCTAGATACAAATAAATTTCAGGTTTCCTTTCCTTATAAGTAGTTTGAAAACTTAACCTCTTGAAAATCAGATTTTTTCAGCAATAATTGGATTCTTTATAGGCTCACATTTGAATCACAGCTGAACCAACTTAGCATTTGAATGATCCATGAATGGGATGTCCCCTCTTGAACATGAACCATAGTTTGGCCGACCTGCTTGAGTATAGATTATTGATTTGGGGAGATTTTCATTTGTTGTAGGCTAGACTAGATTGATTTAATTTCAATACACACTTCATATTAATTATAAGTAAGTCACTTGATAAAATTATGAAGTGGGACTTAGAGGTGTTGTCCAACACTCAAGACTTCGGTGAGGTGGATTTTGGACCAGGTTCGGTATAAAAGTTGTATGGAGTTTCATATACATATGTATAACATATAATATTTCAATTCACACAAATATGTAAAGTCAAGGTTAAGGCTTTTGATCTGGTATAAATTGATTCAGCTCATATCGAATGTTGAACTAAGTGAGTTCAACTGGGATCGAGTGAACCAAACTAGTGTCAAATGGGCTATGGTCAAGTCAACCATCTAGAGTGAAATGGGCTAAGGTCGAGTGAACCATCTGGATGAACTCATTGAATTTCAAATGCACCTTGACTTATTTATTTACATAAATCACATAATAAACATATAAATCATGTTTATGTAAACTGTATATAGGCCCTGTATGGGACTTTCTTCTTCATATGTATGGAATTCAGGATTTTGTTAGCCTCTTTAACTTCATTCCTTTGAATATGCCGGTGAAAATTATGGCTTATATACTCTTTTGATATATATATACACATATACATATGTTAGTGTGTGCATGTATATATTCTCAAAATCTTCACTTCAAACCTACACGAGTTATTAGTAATCTTTTATTTAGAAATCATAATACATATCCATACCAACGCAAGGTACAATGATTATGTTTGGGAAGCATAAGGCATGCATACATGCATGCAACCCCATACATATGTTGAAGTTGTCATCATGAATTAACAGCAGAAAATGCAAATGGGGCCACCCTGGAAGCGTCCGCAAGCGCAACATGGTCCTCCTTGGCACTTTGCGTAAGACCCGCATGGTGCATTCCCTGCAAAATCCCAACATGAATGTCACAAATTGAATAAACATTGTTATATCTTTTCAAAATAAGAAAGACTAGTAGACCGGGTGAGCCCAATGTGTGGTCCAAACTCGTGTGGGTTATACCCCAACTAAGGCTTCAATGATAAGTACAAGGAACAAGAATTTAATAAGTTTCCAGAGCTAGCAAAGCAAGATAATAAAGGTATAGAGTGAATTCCCCATTCGATTGTTTTTATTTTGAAATAAAGTAAAGTGGCCCATTAATTCTAGTTTGAGATATGACTTTGAAAAGAGAGGCATCTCTACCTCATGTGGTCACCCATCCGGCTTTAGGGGGCACATCTTACATTTGTGACTATTTAAGTTTGGAAAATTGCGGGCATACCTCTTAGCATATCCAAGTCATGACTTTTGAACTTATTAATGCTTTGCAAGTAGACCCTAGCCAGGAGAACTGTAGCTATGTATAATGCAACTATGTTGTTTTGCCGAGATACATATACTTTAGCTAGTGGATTGTATTTCACTCCATAAGATATTTCCATTAAATACTTTCTGGGAAGACATGGATGAGCCCAAGAAAAAACTTACGACTAATGCCAAGCATGCCAGAGCCAGTGGTATCATTGGGCTTGCTCATGAGGGCTCCAAGAAGGGGGTTATTGGTGCTAGCCATGGCAGGTGCAGGCGCTGCTGCCATTAGAACAAGGAGGCAAGCACAAAGGAATATAAAAACCTTCTTCATGGCTGTTGATGCTCTTGTTAGATGGAGAAGAAACAACACTTGATCAATTTTCCTCTCTCACCATGACCGAAGGCCTTTCTCAAATAGTGTTTCCTTGCTCTAAAGATGGCAACAAATATCATTTTGTTTGCTAAGTATAGTAAGAACCATAAAAGCAAGAGATACCTGGTATTCTATACCTAGGATCTTTTTGCTTGCTTATTTTAGGCCACGAGATCCATATATAGTTAGTAGCATTATATTCTATCGATATCCCACTAATATCTATAATTTTGGATGTGCATCATTGAACTTTCATTGGATTTGTAATATCGTAGGGTTTTAAGATATAAACCAAGATCTTATATATATAGGCATGTGTATATGTATGTATATATATATATATATATACGTGTGTATATGTATAAATATATGTATATTTTTAATATAACGACAATAGCTAAGCCTTTTCCCAAACTTTCCATACTAGATGGGGTTGGCTATATGGGTTCTTTGGTTTCATAAGGTTGATATGTGTCATGCAAACAATTAACTCACCAAAAGCTACATTTTTGTACTGTCTCCTTCTAATACTTTTGTGAACTTTCTCTTTTCCTCTTAACATTTTCACTATCTAGTTTCTCATTATATATTACTTTTCACTATCTAGTCTTTTTTATTGGAGCTTTCTTTTGTTACTATTCCATGTGTTCAAACTATCTAAAATGTTTTTCATTTATCATTGACTAATGTCGCTAACAATTATGAATATGGTCTTTCTTTTGTGTCTACATGTCTATCTTAACATCTTCATTGTTGCCACTAATATCTTTTGTAAATACTTATGCTTAACTGTGAATCTTTTTTAATGTTGTCTAAAGTAATCAAAAAATTAATAATGTATTCCACATATTCTATATTGTGCTAAGTAGGAAGCTTTTATTTCTAATATCTTTCTCCATAGTTCAAATTTCCTATTAACATTTTGTTTAGTCTCATGTTTATATTTCTTCTTGAATATGTTTTGTTAACTCATCAATAGCCAAGGTATATAAATATGGACATAAAGTTGATTATTGATGTAACCTAATATTGGTTTAGAAGAAATTTGTGGCTCTTTCCTTTGTCCTTATATATGTTTGTGCACCAACATATAAGTCTCTTATGAGATTGATGTATGTCAATGGATACTTATCTAAGCTTCTCCAAAGAATATCTCTTGACACCCTATCATCAACTTCTTTGACTTAATTCTTTCATACGTTCGAAGAAATTATGACTTATACACTAGTATGGATTCTCGGCATGCAAAGACCCATATGGAGAGAGAAAGGAGTAAGAATAAAGGCCATGAATATTTTTTCATATACATATATATGTTTAGGTATGCGCATACATAAAAGAAATCTTATCTTTGTCAAACTAATTACGTGTACCAAGGCCTTACCATTCTTTGCTAACAAAATGATCTTCATTGCCTTTTTTTAAGCAAGAAAACAATATTTAAGAAAGGCCTTGAGTCGTGTTGAGAGAGCTAAATTGATAAGTGTCATTATCAAGGCAACAAAGCCATCGTCTGCCAATGATGCCTCTAGCACCGACATCATAGGTATTAGTGGTAAGTTCCCTCATGATAGGCCAACTATACCCTCGTGCTTGCTTGCCTTCATGTAGGTGCGCCATTCGAGCCTGGTCTTGCATAACTTAAATCAGACCATGTGCATAGATTTTGTGGGTGGTTGTCTAGGTGTGTATATGGATGGGTGAACTGGTACAAAGTTTTATTTTTTGGGGTCCCAAAAAACACTTTCTCTGGTTCTTTTACGATGTACGAAAAAAGTTTGCCAATAAAAAACATGTCGGAGAGAACGTAAACAACATTCCGAAATACTCAAAATTGCCTGAAATAGTCAACTAGGTTCAATCCGTCGGAAATAATTCATTTTCGATGCTTCTTCCGATCATCGCAAATGTACCAAAAAACTATAAGAAAATAAATTTTCGACTTTCCTCAAAAAAGAGTAGTGTCCTTTTTGCCAATGGTCTGATCACCCAAAATGTCTTATAGAAAACTGTAAGAAATAATCTGTTTATTTTATGGTGCTTTTGATAACTCAAATTTTCACATTGATTA